>JANIHY010000208.1:46353350-46363858 GCA_027479065.1 Erythroxylum brevipes
ATAAAATATAGTTAAAATTAAAAGTGTTTTTTATTTTTATGTTGCCAAACAGTCTATTGTATGAAACTCTTTCAAAAAAACTCTTTTTTAAATAATAGCCAAACAGTCAACTGATTTTTTAGAAAAACTCTTTTTAGAAAAGTTTTACTGACAAAAATTTTACTGATAAAAGTTATACTGATATAAACCCTTCTAAATAGGCATTTATTCTTCTTTCTCTGTTGAATATTATCAGCTTTATCGTGTGTCCAATTCTCTCTTTTTGTTTTTTTTAAAACAGATGGAACATAATCATGTAGGTTCTCCAAGTGATTTGGGCAGTAAAAGCGAGGGTTAAATATGTTGTCAAGACAATGATTAATTAGCACATGCAACTCCTAATTAATTTCCTTAAACATCAATCCCTCGTAAGCATGCCCTAAAACGCAAGCAACAAACGGACTCACTGGGACCATGCACGTCGCATCCTGCTGCCATTCGCATTAAACACTTATAATTGTATGCATGCCAGGTTCTTCCCACATTACATTCATGTTCATGGTCCCGATCTCACGTCTTCACCAAATCCATAAGCTTCTTTTGTAGGATTTTCTGCTCTTTCAACGGAGCCAAGCTCACTTTGTGAAGTGGATAGGATTCTTCCGCAACTTTTGCCTTTGTTTCCTTTCCACTAGCTTTGGCGGTCATTGGGAGTGCAGTTTCGCGCCAGCTGACACAATGTTAAATGGCACTAACGGCTTTTAGCTTTGGACAATTGTGCTTTTTATGATATATGATTCGTACATGGAGCACTAAAGGCAGCTTCCTATTTAGTTACTTAATTAGAGTAAATGCGGTACTAATTTTAGTGAGTTAGTAAGGGGTTCTCTCGGTTTAAGTGAGATCGCGGATTCGAACTGTCTTCATATATGCAACCGTTTAAAATTTAAGGCTAGAATTTTATCTCATAAAAAAGACATACCCGACTTAAACGGAGATTAATATGAAAATAAATAACTTAAAAATATTTTTCTATAATTAAAATTCTTTTAAAACGTCTTGTAAATAAAAAATAAATAAAAAAGTAAGTGTAATATTATGTGTGTGCAGTAGCAGTTTCAGGTTTCCACCTGGGCTTTAAGACTACAACCCATTTGAGGATGGGATGGGAGAAGCTTCGTAAGTGATGAGCAGAGCATTTCTTATAGACTACCTTAACCTAGAGAACACCCATTTTATTTTGGGTCTTTGGGCTATTAAAACAACAAACCCAACACTTTTCGCAGACCAAAGGAAACAGCAACACATGAAAATGTCTTCCTAGGTACGAGCTAGACGCTGATATCGCGTCAAAGCAGACAAAGCTTAAACCCTATGTATTAGATATGGGATTCGGCGTTTTACGGAGCATCGTTCGACCCTTATCGAGAACGTTGGTATCTCGTACCTTAACAGCCTCACAGCCAGCGTTTTTGTCTCCAAAAATAAAATCCCAGTTTGAAGCAGCTATAACTAGGGGATTGCTTCAATGGCCGCATCTCTCCAACCAATACAGCATCTTCACCGAATCGAGTCACTACGATAGCTTGACTGACCACAGATTTCCCAAGCGAAGACCTGTCGACAAACCTCGTCGAAAAAGGGCCAGTTTGAGACCTTCAGGTGATCAGTGAAGTTCATGGTTCTAAAGATGATTATTTTCTTCTTTATGTTGTATCGTGTAATGGGTATGGTGTGTGATACTATAATGATGGTGATTGAATTGGAAATGTAGGGCCCCAAGCTTGGGTTCGGTACGTACCCGGAGAACCTATTCAACCCAATAACCCTAATGAAGGGAGTTTGAAGAGAAGGAATGAAAAGAAGCGTATGAGGCTTCGCCGAGCTTTTAAATTGGTTAGTATTTCATGATTACTTTACGAAGAGCTGTTTGTGTTGGATTCTTGATAATTGTATCTGGTTAATCTTGTGGGCGGTAATCGAGGATCAAAAGTTTAGCAACTTGGATGAATGAATCAGTTTTTTTTTGTATCTGCTAAGGGAATGTTGATGAGTGGATACACATAATTGAATTCTAGGACAAATTTTGAGTCTTGTTTTTCTAGATTTTCTAAATTCCCCAGAGCCGGGTGATAGAAGAGTGCTTTCACTTTTGGCTTTTAGATTTCTAGTCCTTAATGCGCAAATAGCAAAAGGAAAGAAATATTATTTTAAGTAAAGGTTTCAAACCGTATCTCCAGATAAAAATTATTACATAAGATGAGAATGTTCATAGATTAAGAGCCGAGATTCATAGGACTGGTCTGTTTGCATGTCTATAAGTTTTGACGTTAGTTGTCCCTGTATTGCTCTTTGTAACGTGTTTAAATTTGGGGAAAAGAAATGTACTAGGAAACTATATTTTAGCTTTATTTATTTTTGCTGTTCTGTTATTAAACAACGCTTGTGAATGTGAAGCAGTCTAGGGATGTTGGATAAGCCTGTATGCTCAAGTTTACCATGGTGGAGTTGAGGAATCATTGATTGTTTGATGTCAAGCCTCGTGTAGACTGAAATGATGCAGCTAAAATAACGCATTTATTGTTGAAAATGAAGTATCAGCTATCTTCAATCTCTTGTCAGATTTATTTAATCCAGCCTTCATCTCTTCCAATAATGACGTATGCATTTTGAGTTTCTGAGCCAAGACTTATATGCTCCCTAAAGTTTTTAACTCATATTTCCTCTTGCAATCTGCATTCTTCAATTCAGAGCTGCTGTATATCGGCAAATTATATAATTGCATCCATGCTCAAAGTTCACACTGCGATTATCTTTGTGGAGCTTGTATGTTCTTCCCTTGTGAACACTGATGATCTGCTTTTGCATGCATTTTACTTCCTATCTTGATGTAATATCTTTAGTTCAATATGGGTTTGTCTTAAACATGAACAGGCAGAGGCTAAGAAGCGAAAAGCTCAATTACAGGAGGCTAAGAGGAGGAAAAATAATAAGAGGGTGGAGCGTAAAATGGCTTCAGTTTCGAGGGAAAGAGAGTGGGCACAAAGACTGGCAGAGCTGAAGCAGCTCGAGGAAGAGAAAAGGAAATCCATGGCTTAGTTTCTTGCTCTGGATCTCATCTGCATATGGTATCGAAGCTTTTGCGACTACCATTTGAGAATTATTTGCTGAATTTCTGGGAAGTTTTTTCCTTCTGAGCTGATTGATTAATGAAAACTGGCCTATTTGATAGAGCCGGTTTCTGTGTATCTGGCGCCTTATCGTCTTTGCAATTGAGCTACGTTTTCTTAGCACACACACAATTTAGGACGTGGAAAATAACTTCCTTTTGTTTCTACATTTTGGAAGATAGTTTTGAGCATAATCGGAGGAAGTCAAGAGATTTCTACATCATGTTTTGTACGACTTTTTATGCATTCACAAACTAATTCTCCATTGTCATATCTTTATTCCATGAAAGGCAAGAATTTACTATGGATCCAAACCCCTTCAAGAGATGACCGAGCTTTTGAGAGAGGGTCGAGGTATTTGATGCATCACCTGCAAGCTTACAGTTTCGCTACTTAGCTTACCTTTTCATTTGTTGGCCAAGTGCTTCACACTGCTTGCTGCCGACTGTTAGATCTTACTGAAGAGGAAATGATTTAAGTTTCATGTAGTGATTGGTGGAATTGTTTAAAAGCTTGACACCTGGATACGCACAGACAATTCCCAAAGAAAAATTTTGAAAGACTGGAAATGCAACCACACCTGGCGTTGTCACTGCACGGAGCTGTTGAGTGGCTCCACAAGCCCAATATTATTGATGGGGGTAGTTATGCAAGGCCACGTCTCGTCTATAACAACCCAAGAGGTGTTACTATCAAATCAGGGATGAGATTTTTTGTGGGATTGTGGACACATCAAGCCTATCCAAGCATCCCCCACTTGCGATATAATCTATGACAGATCGTCGAGAGGGGGTCAAAGCAGCCATTGAATTATCCAGCCGGATGGAGACACCTAAACTAACCATGAACACGCCTACTCATTTGCCCTTTCATGAGAACACATGCACATTCAACTTTTTCAATGACAAATTGTAAACCAATCCTGAACCTTTCCTTTTCAATTTACTATTGAACTTGAGATAAATTTGGGATTTACTTGAATTCTAGTTAACCAAAGTTTGAACAATATGACACTCAACTCTCTTTGAGAGCGTGAAATTCACAAACTTTGAGTTATCAGTTTCCTCAGTATGTTAATCCTCTACTAGTTGAAATTAGTTGAGTTTTCAGAGCTGTTCTAAGTTGTCTGTCACCTTTATTGGCAACTTCCTCTTCATCCTTACCGTGGGGAAGTATACAATCTTATCTTTCTCAGCTACCCACCTGGGAGTAAATGGAACTGGTGTGGTCAAATTAGCTAACATCAAACTTTTTTTCTTGACAGGGTTCTCGTAAACCTATGGTTTAATATATGAAAACATTTCAAGGAGTATACTTACCCGAAGCTGGTGGTTAGGTGATGAAGGAAAACAGCGATCTCTAGCCTGGATAGTTCTAGACCAGGACACAGCCTCTGCCCACCGCCAAAAGGTGTGAAGCAATTGTTAACTACAGCTGCTCCTGTTTTCTGAAACACGATAACTTGATAGTTAATGTATAAGTAAACGTGTAAGATCAATTCCCACAAACCAAGGTTTAGAGGAATGAGTTTTAGGAATCCTTTGTTATAATCTAAAGTTTAACATACCTCCCACCTCCATGGATCGAACTGGTATGGGTTCTCATGGTATTCTTCATTCATATGAACAGAAGTAAAAGAAGTTAAGACACACCATCCTTCTGGAATCAAATTCCCTGGAAAAGAACCATAATTTCTGTTAGTTTCATGGGAACGATAATAATGATATCGAACCACCAAAGAAAAAAAAACCTTTAATTTCCACGTCCTTGACAGCTTTCCTCCAAACAGCATTAATGATATTCGCCAATCTAAGAGTTTCACTGATGACCTGGTGTGGTGACAACAATAAACAAATGAACAGAGAAAAGAGAACAAGCTGATACATCATACATGAACTCATAATTGGCACGGATACTGTCTATAGTAATTCGACACCTTCTAGTCTTGCCTTGCAAGAACACGGTGACTTACATTTTGAGTAAAGGTCAAGGACATGTAGTCAGTCCAACTATATTCATCACAGGAACTAGTCCTTTTCCTCTTCAGTTCCATGTTCTCTTCCTATTAACAGACGCAGATCGATCATATGTAAACACTAAAGAATAACAACAAGGGCATCCCCCAAGAGTAGGATCAGTTCCCATTTCTGAAGAGATATGCCACATGGTTTCGGGAAATCTGTCCTGAGGTAAGAAATTGCAACCGAGCGAGAAGCCATTTCAATCTTCAGTTGTCAATTTCATGTACAGGATAGGCTAAATTTTTAGCAGGGCACTGCCCTTGTGTCAAAATTTTCGTACCATATGCTTAAAATAAAACAGACATTCACTAAACAGGCATTATTATGATCACTTAATGCATATGGCTTAGGATAGAAAATTTCAGTAGAACAGAAACTGCTTGCATCAATCAATGCCTTAAGAAATTTGATAAACTGCAGAAACCGAAATGACTTGCATCCATCAATGCCTTCAGAACTTTGATATAAAAAAAAAAACTTGTAGTTGATGATTATAGCGATAGAAGAAGACGGAAAGTTTTCCCAAAGCCTTCTGAAATGGAACCATTATGGAAAGCTATGATGATCTTTTGTCTAAAAGACAGGGAATTAAGAAGGTGGAGTCGGTGGATCTCTCCTGACAATTAACCAATCCAAAATCATACGGCAAAGAAGCGTCCACACAACATATGTAGGGTCCATCGCACTTAACCCACGTGTGTCTAATGAAAACGACATTTTACTAAAAGTCAAACACTTCAAACTACGGTGTGCTATGAATCAATCCTTCTGGGGCCCAGCAAACTGATACTGGTCGTTGGATGGAAAGGCCGGTGCCATCATGACCAATTAAAATATAGAGATTTGTCACATTTAATTTTAATTCAGCTGCAATCATACGAAGTGGTTGTTTAGATATTTAGTATGAAGTTACGAATATGTAATATATAATTTAGATAGATAGTGGTGCAGACTAGTAGTTAGTTAGTCGATATTGAAGACCGACCTTTAACTGCCTTAACGCAACAGGATAGTCACTGAGGAATTTTACGGCTAGCGTCATGGCTGTCGGCATTGTCTCTTCCCCTGGGATCATCATCTCTATGATATTCCCGGCGATGAAATCCAACGGTAGAGGCGTCCTCTCATTGGCTTCATCGCTCTCACGTAAAAGAGCGTCCACTGCGTCAATGTTGGCTCTTTTGTAGTCCACTGATTGTTTCTCCATTGCCAATTTTCTTTCTTCTACAATATTTTTCACCATCTTGAACATCCTTTCCTTAGCCTATACGATCGCACATTACAGAACAGCAAACCATGTTTTGAGATGGACCTTATTACTTATGGCATGCATTCAACGGTCAGTTCGAATGTGTTACCTTCAGGGATTTATATAACCTTGTTCCAGGGAGTTTGATAGGTAAGCAGATTAACCCTTTAATAAACTCGTCGAATTCAGTCTTCAGAAAGTTCAAGTCATCGACTGAGCTAATGCTAATCAATACTTTTACCAGAACCGGAAACGTTATCTGTGAGAAAAACCCAGAAAGCAAAAGCTTCGTAAGAGTTGGCATAAAACTTTGTTTTAATGTGTAGAGATATTATGAGACGAAAGTAACCTTTTTTACTTCATTCTGGACGTAGATGAGGTCATTCGTTTTGTGCTTCCAGGAAGCCAATGTGTGATTGACACTGTTCTCAATGTCTTTGGTGATTCTAGTTTTGAGTTCTGATGATTTCAAGAATCGGCAAATTATACCATGGACACGTCTCTGCAAGTTCCCATTCATTTGGAGTATAGAATGCTCTCCCATGAGCTCCCTGATTGATTTAGGATAAGCAGGGACGAAAGTGTTGCCATGGTTTTGTAAGACAGCTTTGTTGACTTCAGGATCAGTGGACACGATGATGGGAGTTCCCAGGATGTGTGTTTTGAACACTTTTCCGTATCTGAACAAAGTGGAAAACGAAATTGATGCAAAAGAGAAGTGAAAAAAAGAAGAAGAAAGATTTGTTTTATTATACAGGCATTTGAAAATAGAATGCAAATGGTCACTTCTTTGAAAAGTGAAAACCCGATTGACACAAGAGGCTGTGGTTACTGACTTCACAAGCTATACCATACCAGTATTTATCTAAAGGTCCAATTAATGTAGGTCAGGCTTTACTTTCTTTTACTTCAAGGAGCTGCCGTTTATCGTCTCGTGCAGGCTTTTGCCTTTGTCGCAATCAAAATTCTCCTCCCAAGTACGAAAGTAGGTTCTAGTGTACAGGTTAGTTGGCTGGTTGTTACCAAACGAATTGTAATCAAGTCATTATTATGAGACATCTAATCTCATACTAAATGCCTATACTTACTACCCAAAGAAAGTAACACAACCTACTTTTTGAGCACTAAAAACCTATGCTAGTAGACTAGCTAGTATGCTGACATGGTCCACTTATTATAGTGATTAAATGAGAGAAGTATTCATTGAAACCTGAATCATCTATTAGCCTGACTGTGTAACTACTGGAAGCATTATTGTTATTTGGAGGGGGTTCACATAGGGTAAGGGAATCTGGAAAAGGAGCAAAGAGGCATGATCCCTTTTTGTCTTCTTTCTCCAGAAATTGATTACTAAGACATGGTTTCGGCTGAAGGATAATATCAAAATCAAGCTCATTTATGACTATATGGTTACTTCTATTTCATTGAGAAACGTACATACAATGACTAATTTACATCGTATTCTTGCTAGTTTGAGTTACCATGTGTTGGTTATTTATCACGATCAATCCGCCCCCACCATCGGCCACTAATACTTATGAACAACTTTTGGAACCACTTCCACATGATTGAGGGCAGCCCCTAAGGCTTAAAAAAAAGGAGGAGGAAAGAACAGCATAAACGAGGAAAACCAATGGCTTAATATGCTATCAATACAGTACTAACATGGATTTAGAAGGATCAGTCAACGAGTAAGCCCTAGAAGTTGAGGAAGAAAAGGTTTCGGCCAATAATCGAACCGAAATGGATAAGAGAATACAGCATGTATAATATCTTTTCAAAAAGGGAGTTAGCAATGGTTCATGCATCAAAAGAACCAGGATCAGTTTCAACTCTATTGAAAGGGGGGAGAAGAATAATTACAAAGATCAAGAACATGTAGAGTACTGATTAGGAAAGCTTACAGAGATTTTCTTTTCTCCATGAAACTAACAGGCTGAGAGGTATAACCACACGCAATGAAGTCGAAAGTTTCTCCGATAAATGGCCAACCTAAGCTTCCCTTGGGAACTCCATACTTCTTCTCGACTCTAAACTTCGCTTTCCAGTACCAAAACCATCCTACAACAATCACCACAATCACCCACCAAACTGTAGCCCATTCCATGTTCACCAAAACCATGTTGCCTGCTGTTTCCGAAGAATCTAGCGCGTTAGTTGCACAAAAGGTTTCGATCTTTACGAGCTATATCCAATACAATTGTTGATTTTAAGCTCTCAACCAACTCCAACTCCAACTCCATGCAGGGGTCTCTCAATTAAGTATTACTATTATATATATATTTCTCCGAAATGATCACTGGGGTGTGGTTTGAAGGAGAAAGAGAGGGGGAGACGCAAGAGAAAGACAGAGAAAGAAAGAAAGAAAGAAACTTTATCACTCCTTCTTACTTGTCCTTAATTTAGAAGAGAAAAGAAGAGAAGTGACTGAGAGAAGTTGTGGAGTGGGGGTCACAGATATCTTGAGTGGGGAATTGGGGAGATCTAGAGCTTGCAATTGTCATTTAATGAGTGGTGACCATTTTTGGTGTACTAAATTGCACCCTAGTTGGCTTCACTTTGTCTTCACGACCTCTTGGATATTTGGTTTAGCTATGCAATGAGATGGATCATCCAAGTAAGATATATCTAATTTTAAAGAAGGAGAATTTTATATAAATGACCTCTTATTATTTACAAAATTAATTATTAAATTAATAATACTTACCTATTAATTATACAATTTTCATCCTAAATTTAAAGTAAATATGACTTCTAATTATGGCTATATACTTACTAATTAATGAAATGAAACTCAAAGGAAATAAACATCCAAACCATCATATAAGTTAGATAAATAATTTAATGTATAGAATAGAGTTTGACTAGTAAATGCCATTATTAGTCAAAGTTTCAAATGTAATATCGAAATTAGATTCTTAAATCAAACTTATGTATTAAGAATCAATAAAAGGAACACAAGACCAATGTTATTATCATTCATTTTCCTTTCTAATTAGATATCTATCATCCCTAAAAGATGTAAAGGTTGTTTCTATGATGTTTCTTTAAGTATTGAACCATTCGATATATATGTTTTTAGTTTACCCTAACTTAATCTATTTGTTTTTGTACTTTATACAATCTTCTTTATGTGACTTGTTGTTTTTTGTTTGTAAATACTCTTGGTTAAATAATATCAACTTTTGATTTCCATACAATAATAAAAAGTACCTAAATTTAGTTGAGCAAATACACCATTCCATTATAGCTTTTCACGATCAGGCACGTCTTCACTTTGAAATGAATAAGCAACCACGCTAGTTGTTACTGATAAATTGATGTTCGTACTTATACATGAGAAAAAGGTTTCATGAATTAGTAAGCAAGCATACAAATACAAAGTCTATTATACGGATTGTTTTGAAAAAGTTTCCCTTTCTTCGTATATAATTCTTAATCCTTCTAGAAAGTTTTCATTGCACAAAAAAGAATTAATTATTTACAATGATACCAATAAATAAATAATTTTTAGTAAATGCGTTATAATATAGCTTTTTAGTAATATTATGATGTACTTCATAAAAAGTTGTATTATAACACAAACCGTAACTTAAAATGGTAAATTTTAAAATTTCTGAATAATCTTATTTTTAAGAAAATGCAAACATTACTATCAAACTATTATTACCTTAAACTAATTGTATTATGACATGATTTATTAATTTAATTAGTTATTGAATTTATAATAAGCGATTAAAACAAAAAGTTACCCTTTTATATGTGTTTTCCAAAACACAGGTAATATGAGAACTTATACATCTAAAATATGAAATATACTTAACCAAGGTATAAGATAAAGAATAATCTCATTAAAATAATGTGATTTTCTAAAATTGTTTATTCTTCTAAATAATGTTTAAGTTTTTACATTAATTTTAATCATTATTAATTTTATAATAGACTCATGATGGAGACCCTGCAATTTTGTTTCATAACTAAAAATTGATAAAATATAAATGTACGCGTAATTTGTGACAAAATTTTATTTATAACTTTAAAATTTTAAAGATATAATATTTAGTAAAATAAAATATTTATATATAATTT
>JANIHY010000208.1:46568097-46584021 GCA_027479065.1 Erythroxylum brevipes
CCATGTTTCTCTGTGAATCCATCTTGAATAGGGCTGCAATGCCAATACTTTGAAGAGTACACTGTCACTTTGTCACTAGCTCTACCCTATCATGAATGACTTATTGCTGTGTCATAACTTTGAAGAGTACACTGTCACTTAGTGAAAATGCACTACTGATGTGCCATGCTTCATCAACTTATTGTGCTTATGATTGCTCGGTTCAAAGAGTTTTGTTTAATCATGAATTTGCTCACTTTAATAAAATCAGCATTTGCAGAACCTATATTGATGTAGTTGAACCTCTCAAGTTGACCAAAACCAACATATCCCTGCACAATTGTTGAACATAATAACATGAACATGCATGCATTCCAGAAATGATCTACTAAGCAAGCAGCAGAATAATGATAGTGTCACAAAAAATTCATCTTTAAACAGTTATAGCTCTGAAGTTTTCAGCATAGTTCATATCTATCAGTTTTTAATGGTCCTGGAAATTAAGAAGCATGCATTGCAGAAATCATCTACTAAGCAAGCAGCAGAATAATGATAATGTCACAAAAAATCCATCTTTAAACAGTTATAGCTCTCATAGTTCATATCTATCGGTTTTTAATGGTCCTGGAAATTAAGAAGAAAACATAAACTAGAGAAATTTCAGCTAGAAGAATACCAATGTTTTCTAAAAGGTGTATTTTTAAATATGATATGCTATATGCTGTGTAAGACAGGAAACTATACCTGCTTATTTTTGTTGTGATTAAAGGAATAAAAATGATAATTGCACAAACGTTTACATTACTTTCTTCAACATTTCATGCTTCAAGTTTTCATGTTGTTCTTAAGCATTCTTGTTAGAAGGGGCGAGAGGGAGAGTTGCCCCTCTAAGCTACTAAATAGTTAATTAACCTAAAAGGACAAAGCTTATAGAACAAAAATCCAGAACAATGTATTTGAGAACATGGTATTGTGGACTACCGTTTGTGATCTACTCTCCACATCTTTACAAAATCGAACAACTATATCGGCATCCTGTGAGAATGTAACACAATCAACAGTCAAAACAAACAACTGGCAAAAGAATCCATGAACTGTCCAATTAGCATTTGTTTACTAGCTAATCAAAGCAAATTACCTCCCCATCATACACAAAACTACGTCCAATCCAGCTGGTCTGATTTTTAGCTAAGAAAAATAACAGTTTACCAGAAAAGAGCATAGAGACCGGTTGGGAAGAAAAGAAATTCCAAATTTTGTCCAATTAGAACAGCATGATTCTCAGAATTAGAGACTCTGATGGGAATAGCAAGTTAATTATGTTGACCGCTGACCATCCAACAAAAAGCCTACAATTACAACACTATTTCGAATGATTAGCTGGTTTTAGTCTCCAATCCAAATGGTACTTAAGGGGATGAGATTCAGGAAAAAGAATTCTAGGGTCTGATTAAACAATTGCAATTCAAGTTTATAACCTGAAAATAACGAACTCAAACGAAAAATTCAGGATACGAAGTCGACAAGGCGACTAGCATTATCAAAAGCATAACAGTTGGAATGTGGAACAACAACCGAGATAGCTCCTATTGCTTGTAACATAACAACTGAGGAAAAAGAAGAAGAAGAAGTAAACAAACAACACAATTAGAAAGGAAACCAACTAAGAGATATTTCCCGACTAGGCTATAAATGAATTATCACTCATGAAAATCATAAGTTCGATAACTCACCTGGGACGATCCAACACAGGCATTTTAACGAAAACATAAGAGGCTTCCGAAGATTCCTCATAGCCTCCAGGTAACACTGAGCTCAACTGGTCGACGGAACAAAACCAAGAGCAGAGCATGCCCAAAAAGAACGGAACTTTAGTAGCAAATCGAATTGGGTGCTACACAATTTCCTGTTTCAAGTTAAGAAGTCGAATCTACTTCGATTTTCGTGTACTCAGATGAAAAGCATTGGTCACTGTATGAGACTGAGCCAGTAGTGAGAGTTGGATTCAACAATGAGCATGGATCAAAGAGACGCGTGAGTCGGCAAGTACCTGAAGGCGATGGTGATTGGAGGGATCCCTCGGCGGCACGAGCAAGCACCTTCGAGGACAGCGAGGGTGTCGCTTTCTTTGTGTCTCCACAGCTAAGAGTTTTGCTGTGGCCAAACTGAGACCTTCAAGTAAACGAGTCAAATAAAAAACAAAATACAAATTGATATTTATCTTACCATGATTAACAAAATCAGATGAAAACGAAACTCCGTAATTATCGTCTCCATATATTTAAAGTTTTTTATATTTTAGTATATTATTAAGAATTATATTTAATAATGATTTAATTAAGTTATTGTTAAATTTAGTTTTAGATTTCCACTTACCAACTTAATTTTCCCTCCTTCAGTCATAGCTTAAGCGTAATTACAAGTGTCCATTTCACAGTAGCCAAATGTACAGACACCGGAGCTCCACCCTTCCATTCCCAACCCTAAAATGTTGAGCCCCCGTAAACCCAAGCTCTCAATTTCGGATCCAAAGGCAGAAAAACAGAGATGGCGAAGCAAGCCTCCGCCGGCCCCACCGTCGCATGGTGGGTATCACTGCGGAAGCGTTGGCTTTTGGTTATTCTTCTGATGCTATCAGTCTCGACCGTGTTCGCCTTCTTCATCAGAGCTGCTTTCTATTGCTGCGATCGACATTTCGAGGTCCACCGGAGTGTGGTGGCTACCACCGGGGCTTTGCCTGTCGAGTCGCTGCCTAGTCCTCTTAGTTTCATGAAGTCGAAGCTTGTGCTTTTGGTTTCGCATGAACTCTCTCTAACTGGTACTCATTGTTCTCTATTTCATGTGTTTTTTGATACTTAATATATCTGTTGTATTCGTGTAATTTTGGAAAGGAGCCCTTTATTCCTCTTTTAGCTATTTATTGATGTTAAAGGGCAGTCAAGCTTACACCTTTATCAGTCATCCTGTTGATATAAATGCTTAAAACTTCCAAGTTTGTCGGTGCTAAGGGAAATATTTTGTCAGATATTGTAATTTTGGCTTCCTATGTTCGCAATAGTAGCGATGTTGGAAACTTCACTTTTTGCTCTTTTTTGGATGGTTAAATTCGTGTACCTGGAGCTGACAAGAGCTAGCTGATTGATCATCGGACCCAGTTGTTTCATTCACGTGATGTGTTTTCATACTTAATTGGGATTGGAAGAAAGGGTAGAGAATAGGGAAGGGCATACTGATTTGACTGTTATATGCTGAAGGTTTACTCCTGATGTTTGATTGCACAATGTTGCTATTTTTTTCTGCCATTGAGAGCTGCTGACTATAACATGGGAAATTATGTAGTTCGGAGATGCCCGATGTTCTTTAGGGCATGATTGCAATTTGTCTAGTAAGATGTTTTGTTTAAAGTGTTTTAATGTCACATATGTTTTATGCCCCTTTTTTTCTTTCATTAGAGAGAATTTGTCTTCAAGTCCAACTTTGCCGGAGAGAATTCATTTTGTAACTTATATCAAACAGGCCAATTATCAGAAGATTATTGGATGTTCACCTTGTATTAGATGAATGTCAATAAAGCTCTGCTGTTCTGCTGCATTATATGTTATTCATCTTTTAATGTTCCGGGACCAAGTTCTTATTATCTTTATTGCAATAACATTTAGCATTTGAAGAATAATACTTTCCTAATCAGTTACACCATTTTGTCTTGTCTTGTGTGGTAAATATATTGCAAAAGTTGTGTTTGGCATGTGCCATGTGAAGAACTTTTTTCTTTGAGTCATCATACAAAAACTTCATGGGTTTAATAGCATAGCAAGTTTTAAATCCATAACAAGACTTCTACGGTGGGAAGAAACACTTGCTTCCACCAAATAATTATTGGTTGCAGTTGGTAAAGGATGTTGGACAAGGTTTCCATACATCCTTCTAATTGATGAAATTCTCTATATCTTCTCGAACAGATTTGGCATAATAGGTATGAGTCTTGATTTTTAATGTTTGTTTTCATCTTTTGTGTAATGTTTTTTGGATGACTTTTGCGGATGTAATCTTACTTTTCCCTATGTCCTTCCTATATTTGTTGTTTTAGGTGGGCCTTTGTTGCTCATGGAACTAGCATTTCTATTACGAAGTGTTGGTGCTGAAGTTTATTGGGTTACTGTCCAAAAGCCAGCAGGAACGGATGAAGTGATATACAATTTGGAGCAGAAGATGTTGGTCCATGGGGTACAGGTATGATACCTATATAACATCACAATTTTCAGTATATTTGGACTGCAAGCAGATAGTTTTTATTTATTATTTACACTTGCCTAATTTCTATAGACCCCTCTGATAGTTTTTATTTACACTTACCTTAATTACTATATACACCCATCTGACTAGAATGCCATGTGTAAATAGCCCATGAGATCTTTTTAACCGACCTATTCTGTTAGGTTGAATCTGCCTGCTTTGCGCTAACCTGCTACCCAATTAAGCAAACCTTTTGTAAAATGTTTTTAAAAGCTTTGGTTCTGATTATTATGCTATATGGCGTCACAGGTAATGTATGCAAAGGGCAAGGAAGCTGTAGGTACAGCTCTCAAAGCTGATATTGTTGTATTGAACACTGCAGTTGCTGGGAAATGGCTGGATGGTGTCCTAAAAGAAAATATTCCTCATGTTCTCCCAAAATGCCTGTGGTGGATCCATGAGATGCGTGGGCATTATTTCAAACTAGATTATGTCAAGCACCTCCCTTTTGTTGCCGGTGCTATGATCGATTCACATGTCACAGCAGAATACTGGAAGAATAGAACAGAGGAGCGTTTAAGGTAGATTTTTGACTTTTGCTTTTCCACTTGCTTTTTTCTTGCTTGGGAATGCAAAATTTAGACTAGTTTATGCTTATATTTATAGGTTGTACTTTATTTGTCAAAGGTTATTATTTGTACTCCTTTAAGTAGTCATTGCTTAGAGAATTTTAATGGGCAATCCTTTAATCATAATCAAGAAGAAATGTCCATTAATTAAATTGCAATCCTTATGGATACTTTCCTTGTTTACTGCTGAAATCCTCTTAAGCCAATTGTTGAGTGATAGATTGTTTACTGGGATTCTTGGGATGCATATTTGGCAGATTTTTCTTTTGCCACTTGAGCGTTTTCTCTCCCTACAGGATTAAAATGCCCGAGACCTATGTTGTTCACCTTGGAAATAGTAAAGAACTTACGGAGGTTGCTGAAGATGGTGTGGCAAGAAGGGTTTTGCGGGAGCATATTCGAGAATCTCTTGGCGTGCGAGATGAAGATATACTTTTTGCCATAATTAACAGTACGGTTTCTTCCTGATGGCATTATGCCCTTCTTTTTTACCGTATGGGTTTTTCTCTGTACGTTAATAAACGACTCTGATAAAATTGAAACCTCAAGATGTCTCTTGGTCATTTCAATTTTAAATTTATTTTTTAATAGCTTCTTTTCGCTGATAACCACTTTTCGACATTCAAGTGGTCATGGTTCCTCAATTATCTTGATTACTGTTCTTGCTCCATCTCATCCATTCTAAAAGGAAAAATGGGAACCTGATTGGTGAAGCTATTTTATTTTGGTAACTATCATCTACGCTTCCTAAGCACTGAAGTGATATGCAGGTGTTTCAAGAGGAAAAGGCCAAGATTTGTTTTTACGCGCTTTCTATGAGAGCTTGCAATTGATCCAAGCAAAAAAGCTGCAGGTGCCATTGATGCATGCAGTGATTGTGGGGTCTGATATGGCTGCCCAGACCAAATTTGAGACAGAATTGCGGAATTATGTAATACAGAAAAAGATTCAAGATCGTGTTCACTTTGTGAATAAAACTCTGACTGTGGCTCCTTATCTAGCTGCAATTGATGTTCTTGTTCAGAATTCACAGGTAAATTAGTGTAGTATGGAGCATCCTCTTTTGTAATATTTCATGGATTCATCCGAATAGACTTTGGAAGTGTAGAACTCAAAACAACTCTAAACAAAAGGAATGGTAAAAATATCAGGTAGTGAACAAGTACGGGTATCAAAGCAACTGAAGTGCACCCTTTGACAAATTTACAGAGTGAAAACTGGAGCCTCATTTCACATTTCTTGCAGGCACGAGGAGAATGCTTTGGGAGGATAACCATTGAGGCCATGGCATTTCAATTGCCTGTACTGGTCAGGCTCTTTACATCAAAAACTTTCTTTCCATTTTGATGGTGATTATAACTCTTATTTCATTAAACATGCATTTAGGGAACTGCAGCAGGAGGTACCACCGAAATTGTTGTGAATGGGACTACAGGTCTGTTGCATACCGTTGGAAAAGAAGGGGTGACCCCCCTCGCGAAAAACATTGTCAAACTTGCAACTCATGTCGAGAGGAGGCTTACGATGGGGAAAAAAGGTTATGAGAGAGTCAAACAAATGTTTCTGGAGCATCATATGGCTCACAGAATTGCTGCAGTACTGAAGGATGTATTGCGCAAGTCAGGAAGGCACCCACATACTTCATAGTTCCTACACTGCTAGTCCCCATCGCCTTTTGCCAAAATGGAGCTGTCCTGTGACACAAAGATTGGGTCCGGCACTTCATGCGTAATCGCAAAGCTTAGAGATATTAACTTGGTTACTAATAATAGCAGATCAACATGGAGTCATAATCTTCTTTGGTTGTCTTTTTTCCCGGAATATCTGTAAATTATGTACATACATGACTAATTCACACCAATTGTGTGCTTATATAGTCAAGAAATCAAATAAAATTTTAAAGATCATCTGCGTCATAGCAATCTGGGGCCATGATTGTTAAAGACCTGATACTTTTTGGTCATGAAAATCCACCACGTATGAAACTGCAAGTAGGTTTATGAAGCTGGAATTGCCCGAGTGGTTTCGAAACCATGATTAAACCGGACACAGAAAAACGTCAACAATATCCTAACAAGAATCCCGACCTATGTAATAAACTGGTTATTGAATCAGGGTATCTTCGGCCGTTGGAGGGGAAGATTGCTGGCGTCGGATGGCGGCTTGACGGAGGACTTGGAGAACCAAGTAGTGCACAGGAATTGCTTATGAGGTCCAATATGGTTGCAGATCAGCTTAATCTTCTGCCTCTCTCTCATCCACCTCATCACTATCTTCATATGCCTTTTGCCCTTCAACCCTCTCAGTCCTACTTCCTGGTACACAACAACTAACATCAAATCAATCATTGTAATGAAGATGAAAATTATTGAAAATGGGAGACGGATTGCTTCTTTAAAACCCAAATCCCAATATTACCTGGACCTTTTCCCAGATATCTGATACACTTATAGGACCGTGCTCCTTAACTATGTCGAAGATTGTTCTAGTTATAGTCTGCGTCTGCTCAGGCGGTGTTCTCAGCTCTATCTGTTTCATTTTTGGCTTGGGATTTGTGGAAAAAAACCTGATGGCCGCTCCGATCATGGCAGTTACTTTCTCCGTCGACAAAATGAAACCCTAACCACCGAATCCAGCAACTGTGGACTGATTTATAAGCCTAAGAACCAAAGGGATACGATACCGTTTAGCTTCATGAAGCATACCCAATAAAGCCATGGTGTGATGGTTGCTCACTCACGTAGTTACTCCACAACGAAAGCTCTGGCCATTACACCCAAACAACTCACAACCTTATCTCAACTTCGAGAACAAAGTACCCTTCTTAAGTCCCAACTGGTATCTGCTCTCCACTGCTGCAAAAGTCTTGCTCAGTTCAAGCAAGTTCATGTCCATATTATACTCAATGGCCTCAGTCAGTGCTGTTATGTCGTCAACAAGCTTGTTCGTACACTCACTGGAATTAAGGTTCCAGTCGACCACTACCCACGTTCCGTCTTTGACCAGGTCGAGAATCCCAATTCGTTTCTTTACACCTCCGTTGTTAGGGCTTACTCAGTTCAGGGACTGGTCGCAGAGAGCATTAGTTTGTATGGTGACATGAGAAGGAGAGGGATTAGGCCTGTGTCATTTACATTTTCGGCGATTTTTAAGGCGTGTGGAACAGAGTTTGATGCGGGCCTGGGAAGGCAGATGCATGCCCAGACGATTGTGATTGGTGGGTTTGAGTCTGATTTGCATGTTGGGAATTCGATGATTAATATGTATGTGAAGTGTGGATCAGTGGAATGTGGGCGAAAAGTGTTTGACGAAATGCCGGCCAGGGACTTGATTTCTTGGACGGAGTTGATTGTTGCGTGCGCCAAGTACGGGGATATGGAATCTGCGAGTGAATTGTTTGAGAAGTTGCCTGTTAAGGATACTGTGATTTGGACTGCAATGATTACGGGCTTTGCACAGAATGCTTGCCCTCGAGAGGCAATTAAATACTTCGAGAGAATGCAGGATGTAGGCGTTGGTGTTGATGAAGTTAGTTTGGCCGGCGTTATTTCGGCTTGTGCTCAACTTGGTGTGGCCAAGTATGCTAATTGGATTGCTGATGTTGCTGAGAAATCGGGATTTGGGTTTGGGAATAACGTTATGGTAGGATCATCATTGATTGACATGTACTCCAAGTGCGGTAGTATTGAGGATGCTTACAGAATTTTTGGGGGACTGAAGGAGAAGAATGTGTTTTCTTATAGTTCAATGATTATGGGGTTTGCAATCCATGGTCGTCCACATGCTGCTGTGGATCTCTTCCATGAGATGTTGAGAACCGAGATTAAGCCAAACGGTGTCACTTTCATTGGGGTGCTAACGGCTTACAGTCATGCAGGCATGGTAGAACAAGGTCGGTCTTTGTTTAAACAAATGAATGAACTTTATGGGATCGAACCGTCAGCTAATCATTATACTTGCATGGTGGATCTCCTTGCGAGAGCTGGACACTTAAAAGAAGCACTTGAACTTATTGAAACCATGCCAATGAAACCTCCTGGAGGAGTCTGGGGGGCTCTGCTCGGAGCATGTCGCATCCATGTGAATCCAGACATTGCTAAGTTTGCTGCTAGTCATCTGTTTGAGCTTGAACCTAATTGTATCGGAAACTACATCCTGCTAATCAACATATATGCATCAGCTAGGAGATGGAAGGATGTTTCAGACATGAGAGAATTAGTGATAGCGAAAGGTTTAAAGAAGAATCCTACAGGCAGCTGGTTCGAAGGAAAAGAAGGTGTAAAGGTTTGGTGAGATTCGAGAAGATCAAGCAAAGTCATCGTGAGAACACATAATAGTGAGGGACGGCATGAGCAACGTTCACGATTAACCACAATTGTAACCTCCCATCGCAATATCCTCGAATCATTCTTGTACTTCATCGGAAAAAATTTTGTTTGATGCCCTTATCCTTGAATGTTCTTAGTATTTTGCCATTGGAATGTGCAAAAATGAATTTCTTTGATTATGTTATAGTCGTCATGGCAGTGAGTTTCCAAGAATTTAACGGACTACATATATTAAGGTGTGGCTTATTATTTAACACACAAACCATACAAAACCAACAGTACAACAGAAAAGCTTAATCCGACAAACAGATATCAACCCATGCATATGAGGACCTAGTCACTTATTAATACTGTATTCCATCGACCTAGAAGTCCAGAATAGGATCAGCTACAAACCAAGTCCTAAACACACTAGTCGCAAACTCCAGAACAAGACAGC
The DNA here is from genome assembly GCA_027479065.1 of Erythroxylum brevipes. NCBI lineage: Eukaryota > Viridiplantae > Streptophyta > Magnoliopsida > Malpighiales > Erythroxylaceae > Erythroxylum > Erythroxylum brevipes. The sequence goes on from JANIHY010000208.1 coordinate 46,577,706, forward strand.
ATAATCCTACATACATACTACATGAACATCTACTTATGCTCATGGTGACCAGGTAGCTTCTCCTTGATCTTCTCCATTATTCCCTTCTTCTCATGGTGATCCTCCGTCGAGGTATAACCACCAGGAATGGTCGTTGAGGTGGCGTGCTCATCCTTGTGATGACCAGGCATCTTCTCCTTTATTTTCTCCTTCAAACCCTTTTTTCTTCTCCCACCTTGTCCATCATCTTCAGACTGTAGAATGTCTTAGTTAAGACCACGTAATCAAAAAGGGTAAAAACTAAAAATAAAAGCTAGCCGTAGTTGGATGCTTACAGAGCTGGAGCTTGATGAGCTTCCAGAGCGGTGAAGCTTGCTAGAAACTCCATGATGCTCTTTGCCAATGTCAGTGCCAGTCGCAGCTGCTGCGTCACCGTAAGTACCAGCGGTTCCATACGCACCAGCGGTGTCAGGGCGCCGGATTGGATTACCATACTCGTCATAAGCGTCTGTCGTGACGCTAACTGGTTTACCATACTCCTCGGTCTGGCGAGCAGGATAGCCATATTGATTCTGATGGTGCGACATTGTCAAACAAAACCACAAGCAAGAGATTAACTTTCAGTTCAGTACAAATCACTAGACAAACAAAATCAAAGCTTGAGACGCGTAACACTTGGGAGATACCAACTGTATATATAGACACCAACTGTCTATATGGATAGGTTTTATGTAGAGTTGAGATTATATGCAATAGACAGAACTCTGATTGAAGTCCTAACGTTGCATGTGCGTTGATCCATGGTTGCCACGTAGTGATGATGGAGCTTCCTTAAACGACATCTGTTCTTTTGGATGTTATCCCGAGGAAAATAAAACGAGAAAAAGATGAATACAACTTCTGTTATGGCTCTTGGCGGTGTCCGAAGGGCAGTCCTCGTGTTAATCTCAAACCTATGTTAGTTACGTCTGGTAGTGGATAGGAATCATATTTTGCAAAATATAGGTTAGCAGAGAAATAAAAGAACATTACATATTCAGGAATTTAGACTCTGGCTAAAGAATAAATGTTTATTAACTATAAGCCTTATTAATTGTAGATTTCCTTTTGATTACATAACAGAAAAATAATTCCATCTAAAAACAATGAAATGGTAAAATAATATTCGGGACCTAAGAAAGTTTCTAAGCCCTCCACTTGCCTTCTGTACCTGAATGAAAATTGGAATGATTCGTGCAGAAAAGTTTTGCAATAGTTGAAATAATAATAAAGAGAAGTATGTTATTCTTAAGCAAATAGAAAACTTTTGAAAGAGTTGAAACAATGAGAAGGAAAAATCTGAGCTTGAAACAACAGAATTTTCCTTGCACTTCATGTAAGTTGGGAGAAAAAGGTGCACATCAATATGATAAAAACAGAAGCTGTACAGAATCTATACAATCCTCTCCACAATTACAAACAAGTCCCCTACATACAGCATCACAAAAGTGTAATGACACCACTTAAACCTGAATTCCTGCCGGGCTTGAAAGGCCCTAATCACCGAAATAATAGATATTTTTTAAATGGAGTCTGCTTTCCTGTAATTCCCCAATTCCATGAAAATAACAGCCGTCATCATCCAAAACAGTATTGATTTGATCTTGCAACTTAAATCAAGTCATAGGTTATTCAGTTTGCATCATGACAAGTTCAAACCTATCAAAAGAAATATCATCTTCACCTAGGCATGGTTAACACCGAAAAGTGCTGGAAGAAAGCACAGGAAGGTGGAAAGAAATCCTTCCCAGATCTCATGCTTTCAACTAACTCTTCTATTTGGCATGCTAACATAAAAGCTTCATCGGGTTTATTTTTTGTTACCCAATCCTCTAATACCCTGCAGGAAAGCAGTTTCATATTAGTGTAACTTGAAAAGAATGAAAGGAATAGTATTGAAATAACAATACGAATTAGATTACATCTCAATCACTCTATTTTTATTGATCAAAACCCATCATTCCCAGAAGTACAAATATTTCAATTTCATCTAATTTATCTGATTATATGACAAGGAAAAAGAAACCAAATCCATCAGCATACTACAAGAACTAGCAGTATAAGAAAGAAATAAGAATGAATGAAGAGCATTCATTTGTGCACTTCCTATAGATTAAGAAATTTACTAATATTTAACCATCTTGAATTGGAAGTTCCAGTTTGGTTTCTCAGTTGCTAGATAACAATACCAGAAAACCATTCTCAACGGACAAACCTTGGTTCAGATTGGGTGGTGCTTCCATAATCACAAAAAAGAATCTTGATAACGGGGTGCAGATCTAAATTTGAAACTTGCTCCGTACTGCTTTCTGTATCTGAAATATTACCAGTGCAGCACCAAGAATTTGGATTTATAAGAACTACTTGCAGCATAGGTGATTTGGTCGTCAAATCCCTGACCACTGTGCGGAATGATAATTCATCGTGCGCAAACTCCAAAAGCTGGTTCGCGAACATTTTCTCCAAAGTATATTTCCTGTCCAAGATTAGAAACTTAATTATGATCACAACACCAAAGCCATTTCTCCAAGAGATTATCTAATGTTAATGTAATTGATGTAATTGATATTGTTCAGTTCAAAGGACGAATAAACAAAATCCACCTATCCTGAACCACGGGATTACCTGAATATGTCGCTTGATCCTCCAACAGGTAAAGAAGTGGAAAGGTAACATTTAAAGAGTCTGATGCCAGCATCTACAGGCACATAACCTTTAGCACAAGGGTAAGCTCCAAGAAGAGATGAACACTGAGAGCAAACAAATTTCTTCCAATCAATATCTGCCGAGACATTATAGGATCTGGCCATGAAAACATCTCCAAGAAGGCCATTAAGAAAAAATCTCTGACTTTTCATGATCTCAGTGGTTTTTGCGACTTTCTGGTCCACTAAACAAGAACCAGACAGATCATATGTGCAAAAATCACTGGCAAGAACTTGAGTATGACATGTTGTATCACAACATCCATTCCTTGATGCCAAATTTTCAGAGATTTCTGAAGCTGGTAGCTCGCAGAACAATTCATTACCATAGGTTTCTTCCTCCGTGACTCCAGATTTCAGGTTCTTAGACATGATTCTCCCATTAAAACAATCAATTCTCTCATGATTGTCACAACTTGTCTCTGCTGCAGGAATGCTTATAGAATCATGTGAATCTTCAACATTTACAGCATAATCCTGTTTCACCTCCTTGACTTGGTTTCCTACCATATCACCAAATTTACATCCTACAAGGTCATCTTTGCAAAGAGTAATAGTAGAAGAATCTAACATGCACAAACCCTTTGAACATGTATAGGCATCCACATACCTATTAACCAACTTCTCACTAATTCCACCAAAAGAACAGCAGCAAGCTCCAAACCAGTTGTCAGCCATCTCACGCCAGTTAACAGATGGCATTTCTACAAAATGTCTACGTACGGAAAAAAATAAGGAAACATAAATGAAACTAAAACAACCTTGAATAAAGAAAGAGAGTCTGCAGAAATATAGTAATTTATCACATATTTCACGGCCATACACAGAAACCACACAGCTACAAATTAAATAAGCTACAAAATATATCTTACCTAAGGGGACTTGTAGTTAATCTAGTGGAGCAATTTCTACAGAAAAAGTGCACTCCTTCTTCTTCCATTGACGACAACGCATTTAAATCTAAACCAGATGAACCCAAACACGAAATAAGCGAAACCACACCAACTGAGAACTAAAGCTTTCTAGTTCATTAACCTTACCAAAGCCCATAACAAGAGGTTTATTCGAATCCAAGACCTCATTACTCTCTCCAGTGTCACTGATATTCAACACAGAATCGAAGCCCGAAAGGAGCGGATGATCCACAGGGAGAAGAAGCAGGAGCTTAACTTCAATGTGATCATCCAAAGCGCGAAAGCTCACCGGAGAATCAGTGTCGATCAAAACCCTAGGAATTGGAACCCAAAGTGAGACCTTTACGGCGGCTTCCGTAGTCCAGCTCACATGAAGCCGTGAACGTTCCGGAACCAGCTCAACTCGAATTCCATTGCAGTGGATTGAAGGCTTCGTGTGGGAGTCGAAGAGGAACAACTTCAGATTAGGGGCGTTAGATTGAGCCTCCCAAGTGAACTGCCATTTTTTAGGGCTTTCAGAGGACATTTTTGGCTCTGATCAGGGGCTTGGAAGGAAGAGAGGAGCGAGGAGCTGTTACTTACCCGCTTAAATACGAAACTGCTAGTCGTTTTGGTATTTATTTGAAACATCGTTAATGGGCTGACGAGGAGTTTGGGCTGAGCAGATGTAATGTAAGCATCAAACTTGACACACTAACCACTTCAATGAACGAGAGTTATCAAACAGGGCTACAAATACAGGCTCGTTGGAAAACAGGTAGATCGTTATAAATATTTGATGAAAACAAGAACAATATTGATTCAACTATTTATTTTATATAATTGTCTTAATAATTGAATAATTTCAAGAATAATGAATGACACTCTATTCAAATGTCTGGTGCTATTTTCCTTAGATAAAATGGGTTGGTAGTAGAGAGTTAATAACAAAGTAATTTTCAATCTGATTTAGTAGGATATTTTGGGAGTTCTTTTAGGGAATTTGTTACGTCTTTAGTTTATAAGTATTCACATTTGATGTTATTTTTCTTTATGCTTTCAATAATATATAAGCTTATTCTCCAAGTACTTGCCTTTGCCCGTTGCTTCGTTAAGAATTTTCTGATTTTTTTTGTTTTATGGTATCAGAACAAGATTAGGGCTCTTCTACCTTTACTTTCTTGTTGACATTTGAGAAATTTCTTGTTTTGTATTATGGAGCTGTTTAATGGAAGAAGTGGTACTAGTGCACAAAATGGTGTTGAGAAACTTGTAGGCACAAACTACAAGTATTGAAGAATGTGTATGGAAGCTTATTTTCAAGGTCAAGACTTATGGGAATTGGTGGCTGGTTCTGATTCAGAGATTCCAGCGGACACCCTTGATAATGTTGAACCACGAAGGAAATGGAAGATTAAATGCAAGAAGGCCTTGTTTATCTTGAGGACTTCGATTAGCAAAGAACTCATTGATCATGTTCGTGATGTTGATTCGCCAAAGCAAGTCTGGGAAACTCTTGAAAGATTATTTCCAAGAAGAATACAACAAGGTTGCAGTTCTTGGAAAATGAATTAGCAATGACAACACAAGGAAGTATGGCAATTTTTGAATATTTCTTGCGAGTAAAAAATATTTGTGCAGAGATTTCAGAACTGGATACAAATAAGAAGATCAGTGAAGCTCGTTTAATAGGATTTCTCATTCGGGGGCTAAAGAAGGAGTATACGCCTTATATCACCTCCATTCAAGGATGGGCAAACCAACCATCAGTTGAAGAATTGGAAAACTTGTTGTCTAATCAAGAAGCTTTGGCTAAGCAAATGGCCAAGAATTTCAATTATGAAAATGATGTTGTCCTTTTCTCTAAAGAAAGACCAAACGAAGGTGATCGAGAAGAAAGTACTTACAGGAGAAAAGCTGCTGGCAAAACTCCACAAAGTAACAGATCTATCAAGTGCCATTGATATGAGATGCTTGGACACATTAGGAGAAATTGCCGTGTGAAGATCTCCAAAGCAAATGTCATGTGCGAAGATGAAGAAGAAGACGATCAGCCCAAGTGGGAGCAATGTTTCACTATTGAAGCAGTTGTAAGGAAAGACGAAGCTGCTCTTAAATCAACATCAGACCAATCTCACATTAACTATGTTGATTTCAAGGAAGAGTGGATCATCAATTCTGGTTGCTCGCATCATGTGACTGGCGATGACTTATTATTTTCGGAGCTACATCAACATAATGGAGAAAGAATGATAGTTACAGTTGACAACCCCACCTATCCAGTAGTGAAGGAAGGTGTTGTGAAAATTGGTGTTGCTAATACAAACGTCAAACTAAATGATGTCTATCATGTTTCAGGTTTAAAGAAGAACTTAGTTTTAGTATCTCAAATTACCAGTGCTGGAAAGTATGTATTGTTTGGTCCTAATGATGTGAAAGTGCTTGATAATATGAAAAATGTTGTAGCTAATGTTGTTCTTTCTAGTAAAAAGAAAGGCTCTCTTTTTGTCATGTCAGCTAGGGAGGCGTACGTAAAGAAAACTAGTCAGATTGATAATGAAGCAATATGGCATACTCTGTTGGACCTCGATTTTTTAATATAATTTAGAAATACTAATTGAACTTGAATGAGTGTGTTAGTATATGTATTGTGTTATAGATGTATTTATGCTTAAAAGAAATTGATGAAAAATGAAGTGA
>JANIHY010000208.1:46586064-46605592 GCA_027479065.1 Erythroxylum brevipes
ATGGATTTGAGATATATATTTGTGCATGGTTGTGGCATATGGATTTTGGTGTATGATTATGGTTTATGGATTGTGATTGAATATGAATTTGATTGTTGCGTTTGGATTGAATTAGGAAATTGTATAAGAGTATAAATGAGATTTGAATATGAATGTGTTTTGGATTCCGGACGGGGGTTCCGATGATTCTAAGTTTTGATTGGGAATTATAGAAGTGTATTTTAAAATCATTTGTAGGTTTGGGTTTGTTAAAATACAGTCGTTATGTTGTCCGATTTTTGTTAAAAATAATGATTGAGTAAAGAATTAGAATAAGAATAAGTTTTGTTAAAGATAAAGTTGAGATATTGCATGATTAAGGATAATAATATGAATTTAGTTTTGATTGAGGATGAATTTTCCAAATGGGGAAATTATATTGTTTTATGTTTGTTAAGATTGAATTGTTTCGTATTGGATTAGTCTAAGGATTCCAACGCGATAGTTAGTTCTAAGATATTTGTTACCGGATGTCGGACCTTTGTTCAGTTCAGTTGCTCCGTTTGTATGGTTTGAATTCGATCCGTATTTGTTTCACATTTTTGTTATTCGATAATTCGATTCGTATTCGCTTCGCTTTCGATTCCGCTTTGGTTTTGTTTCGATTTATGATTCTGAGAATTCGATTCCACTTTCGATTTTTGTTTCCGCATTTTGTTATCCGATTTTCCGATATGATTCGTTTTTGATTTGCTTTCGATTCGTTTCGCCTTCGATTCGATTTGTATACTTTGACTTTTGCCTTATGTCCCGTTCTTTCAAATTCCATTTCGTTCATTTTCGTATTCGTTTTTTGTTTTTCCGGTTGGAGTCTGGTTCCGAGATCGGGTCCCAACATACTCGATTAGGACATTTGGGCTATCAAATGCTACAACAAATCTCCTCGAAAAAGTTGTTAGATGGTTTACTAACTCTAAAAAATGTACATGAAGAAGTGATTTGTCAAGGCTGTCAATACGGCAAATCACATCGCCTTCATTTCAAAAGTTTATCTAACTGCATATCAAATCCATTCAAATTGGTGCACACATATTTGATGGGACCAACAAAAACAACAAGCTATACTGGCTATCAATATGTGATGATATTGGTAGATGACTATTCAAGATTCACATGGGTGAATTTTTTGAAAGAGAAAAGTGAAGCACTCTCCAAGTTCATTGAATTCAACAATATTGCAGAGAAGGAGTTTAGCCAGAAAATAAAGTGCCCGAGGAGCGATAACGGTGGAGAATTTATGTCGGTTGACTTCTTTCAATATTGTGAGAAAAATGGGATTCAAAGACAAACGACATGTCCTAATACCGCTCAGCAAAACGGAGTTGTAGAAAAGAAGTTGGCACATCTTGCTTCGACAAGTCTTTCATGGTTACATGACAAGAACCTTCATCACTAGCTTTAGGTAGAAACTTTTTCATGTGATAAATCATTTACCTCTATGGCCAGGTAAAGAGAAAGCTTTTTTTGAATTATTGTATAAGGCTAATGTTAGTTATTTTCGAGTGTTTGGTTCCATTTGCTATGTTCATATTCCTAAAACTAATCGAACTAAACTTGACCCGAAAGTAAAGAAATGTGTTTTTGTTGGCTATGACTCAAGCAAGAAAGGATGGAAGTGTATGGATTCAGAAACCAAAAAGTTTGTAACATCTAAAGATGTTGTATTTGATGAGGTGTCATCTTGGTGTACAACCCAAAAATTAGATTTTAAGAGTGTTGCACCTGATGATAGTCAAGATAATACATCATTCTTCCCTGAAACTAATTCACAAGGAAATGATGAATCTCCTGTCCCAATGATGGATTCTTCAATCTCAGAAAATGGTGAACAAATAATTAGAAGATCGGTCCGAGAGAAAAAGCAACCAGAATGCCTCAAAGATTATGAAGTACAACTGAATCATTGCAGTGTGACCTCATGCTTCTTTGTTGGAGCATCAGATGGAGAAGAACCCACATGTTATGAAGAAGCTAAAGGCTGTCAACAATGGGAAACAACAATGTAAGAACAAATTGAAGCCTTAAGAAAGAATGATACATGGGAACTTGTACCAAGGCCAAAAACTACAATCCAATCACTTGTAAATGGGTCTATCGATTGAAAAAGAAGTTGGACGATACAATTGATAGATGTTAAGCCCGTCTAGTTGCTCGTGGGTTTTCTCAAAGTTACGGACTAGACCACGAGGAAACTTTCAGTCTAGTAGCAAAAATGGTGACTGTGAGATCAATTTTTTCACTTGCTGCCTTTAAAAGTTGGAAGCTATGGCAACTTGACGTAAAGAATGCATTTCTTTACGACGAGTTGGATCATGAAGTCCTAATGGAACAACGTCAAGGGTTCATCTCCAAACAATTTCCTAACCATGTTTGCCAACTGAAAAAGGCGTTGTATGGCCTCAAACAAGCACTGCGTGCTTGGTATTGTAAAGTTACTCAATACTTCATCTTTTGTGGATTTAAAGTTTCTAATTTAGATTATAGCTTATTTGTAAAGTTAGAATAAAAAATCCATATGCTAATCTTGCTATATGTGGATGATATGATAATTACCAGAAGTGATGAAGCTGAAATTTCTCGTTTAAGAAGTGATTTGTCAATTCGGTTTGAAATGAAAAATTTAGGTGAAGTTGGTTGTTTTCTTAGTCTAGAAGTGGAGAGATCAAATCAAGGGTATTCTATATCCCAAAGAAGATATGCAAAGAATTTATTGTAGCGCTTCGGCATGGGGGAGTCAAAAAGAAATGGCAACTCCCATGGAAATAAATCTCAAGATGAAGAAAGATAAAGGGCATTTGTTGAAGAATGCTAGATTATTTCGATTGCTTCTTGGTAGTCTAACTTACTTAACTATCACAAGACCAGAAATTGCATATTCTGTTGGTATTGTTTCTCAATTCATGCAAAATCCAAGAGCTTCTCATGTAGATGTAGCAAAAAGGATTCTACGCTATATAAAAGGTTCTGTCAAGTATGGTCTTATGTACAAGAAAGAGAATGATTTTTCATTAGAGGGATTTACAGATGCTAATTGGGCAAGTAGTGAGGCTGATTGTCACTCAACTTCAGGGTATTGTTTTAACATTGGCTCTGCTGCTGTATCTTGGTGTAGTAAAAAACAATCAACTATTTCTCTATCCGGCACAGAAGTTGAATACATAATAGCAACAATGGCAACGCAAGAATGCATTTAGTTGAAGTGTTTGATAGGAGATATCTTTGCGAAAGTGGATTATGCTGTAAAGATTCAATGTGACAATAAAAGTGCCATCACGCTTGCTTCAAATCCAGTTTTTCATAAGAGAACAAAACACATTGAAGTTCGTCACCATTTTATTCGAGAAAAAGTTTTGAATCAAGAAATTCAGTTGAAAGGGATACATACTAGCAATCAAGTAACAAATATATTTACAAAGGCTCTAGCCAAACCTGACTTTGAAAAGTTTAGAGCTGCTCTTGGTGTCATTGATATTAAGTATGCACTAAGGTGGAGTATTACAAATTAGTTCATCTTAATGACTTTGTTCTTTTTTATTTCTGCTGTCATTTGTTTAGTTGAACAGGTCAAGTGTCTGCTGCTATTTTCCTATGATAAAGTGGGTTAGTAGTTGATAGTCAATAACAGAGTAATTTTCACTCTAATTTAGTAGGATATTTTGGGAGTTTTTTTAGGAAATTTGTTACGTCTTTAGTTTATAAATATTCACATTTGATGTAATTTTTTTATGCTTTCAATAATATATAAGCTTATTTTCCAAGTACTTGCTTTTGCTCATTGTTTCGTTAGGAATTTTCTAAATTTTTTGTTTTATCCTAGACGGCTAGATCCAATAAATCATGAAGTAATATCTCAAAAATAATAACAAGCAATAATTAAGAGGGTGAGACTTCTGATGGTGAAGATTTGGCAACGCATTACTTGTTAGGCTAAACAATAAACTAAAGTTAAATATAAATTTCAGTTTGTTCTTTGTTTCAAGTTTTGTTTGTTTTCAAAATAATAGAGTATAGATACAAAAGTCTCACGACACTACCATTTCTTAATTAAAAAAGATGCTTTAAAAGTAAAACAAACCATATGTGTACAACATTGCTGATATAATTATATTCCTCGTGCCTTTCTCTATGATTAGTCATTGATATAAATAAATGACCTTCTTCTTTTTGTTTTTCTCAAACCGTATAATTTCGTATTAAAGCTTGCACACAAACCATTGTACCAGTGTATCTTAAAAGCTCAACTTCTTATTAATTAACATTAGGGGAAAAGCAATTCCAAGCCCACTTGCATTAAAGTTGCACAGTAGAGAGTACAGAACCAGCTGCCTATTATTATTACGTGACCAAATCCTTTCACATTTGACCCTACACTCTTTGTGAAAAACACAAAAAACGAGCCAAGGCCAATATCAGAAAGAATCTGTCGTAATATTTAGGATAGAACGATTCCGGCAACCAACATCGATCAGTACATGACCATGTCCATCATGGGTTGATTATTCGCGTTGAAAGAACTCCGGAGATTCACGAAGCAATCATATTCACCGCCGATCTGATAGTCCTCAGCTCCAAAACCACCAATATTGCTTTGGTTGACAAAGCTGATGATCTCGTTCAGAGAGTCAAGTCTGTGGCTGAGCTCTGACAACTGGGCTCTGAGTATGGAGTTCTCAGCTTCAACGCCGTTATACAGTTGTGTGGTGATGTTCATCTGAGACATGATCTCGTTGTTTTCTTTCCCGAGTTGGCTCAGCTGAGCTGTGAGTTCATCGAGGTGTTTTTGTTTGCGCATCCTGGATCTACGGGCTGATTCTCGGTTTGAGATCATTCTCTTGCGTTTTCTCTGGTCCAATTTTGGGTCTAGATCCTCAGAAGAGCTCGAGTTTCGCAGCAAGCTTGATCCTGAAGAAGTCCCACTTGAAGTTGCCATTGAAGGAGAGCAAAAACAGTAATTAACAATCAAATTAATATATGGTCTAGAAAACAGAGAGCACAGGACCCAGAAAAATTGTAAAAGAAAAGGAAGGGATTATTTCCAGATGATTTCTAACAAAATAAATAGAAACTAAAGCTTCTCAGGGGCTGAGTGTTAATGAGAAAACGTAGAACCAGTAGAGGAAAACAACAGAGAAAGATTGAACAAGATGGGTCCTGCGTCTGAGAGTGGAGTTGATCATAAAACCCAAAAGGAGGATTTCACTGAGTACAAGAGACATGAGTCTCAGGAATCAAGAACAAGTTTTTAAACATAAAAGTAAGCGTGTCGGCAAAGAGGAACTAAAACCAACTAAGCTTAGCTAGGTGTATACGAACTCGGGGTTGTGAATAAGCTTCTAATAAGAGAACACAGAGGGCAGAGAAAGAAGAGAAAGGGAAGAGAAGAGAGACAGAAAGACCTTTCAAGAAGAGATGAGAGGATGAGGTGGAAGAGAAGAGGTTTGTGAGGGCGTCGATAATGGAATTTATAGACCAGAAATGCTCAGTTGATGGTACAAAAAGTATATCTTTATAGGAGGGAAAGTTAGAGTTGGCAGGCAACAACTGGAGACAGCTGATTACTAAATAATATTCTGTTCATGGTTGGAATTTGAATCTTTTGATGCATGTTTCTCTATACTACATCCTCTCTTTTTTTGTTAACTAGTAATTGTGTACCATTTAATCACAATTACATTATGTTGTACAAAATTAACTTAACAGTATAAATTGACAATAGGGGAAAAAAGAAAAGATGAACACTTGCTTTTATGGAATTGGATTTGTTGGGTCAAAGAAGGTTTCTTCAACTTTGAAAACGAGTTTCACATGGTTGTTGGTAGAAAGCAACTTGCTTTACTTTTTCTTCACTCGTGTAAAGCTTTCCGATTTGACCCTAATTGTCTCCTTTCTCAAACTTGTTCTCCCTTTTTTTTTTTTCATTAGGTATTCTAGTTTAACCATACTAATTCTAAGCTCTTACGATCCTACCCTAAGAGCTTAAAGGATGTAAATTTGAAATCTCAAGATTCCTTAGGTTTCTACGTAGTTTGTACACTTCTGCGCACAAGAAGTCTTCATATACTTGATTGGTAAGCTAATAATTGATCACTGGCTTCCCCTGCTCATCATCAGGTTCCCATCAGCTCCAAGTTTTCTAGTAGCTCCAACTCCAAAATTGCCGCAAGAAGCGAGGCTTCTGTAATTGATCCGATCAAGGAACTTAACCCCCTAGACTAGAGGATCATCAATAGGAACATGCCTATTTTCTCTCATTTGGAGAGACTCGAACTTAAGACCTCCTTATTAAGATAGAGACTTAAGTGAAAAATTTGGACCAAATGATCGACCTCTCGTTGTCAACCTGTTATCCTCCTTTTTTTGCACTTCATGAAGAATTTTAGGAGGATATTATCACTCATTCTGTATGCATCAAAGTCTATCAAAACGGCGGGCTTACAGATTGGCAAGTCTCAATGATCCAAAAGAAAATAATTGTTTAATGAGAACAATGGTTCAATCCCTGAGAAAGGACGGGCGGCCACAGCCACCTCTGGCACCAGAATGCAGAAGATGGAGTTTGACCTGGAAAGCAGAACGTGGGTTAAATTCCATAACCTTTTTACATTAAACTCCCACTTGCTGTCCATTGAACCTAACGTCACTTATCACCCCTCACTTGTTTTTTGTCCATAGTAGAATAAGGCAATGCATTCCCAGTTGTCCTTGCCTAAACAATGCCAAGGGACAAAATCTCTTCCAAAACTTAAAAATTATTGCATCCTCAACGATGTTAAGATTCCCATTGCTTTGTTTCAATTTCCTTCTGGGGATGGAAAGGGGAAATTGTCCTTCAATAATTTTTGTCATTGCTGAGGTAAGCCTATCCTCCTCAATTCTGTTTGAATCTTCCCCATCACATACATTAAAGAAATCGTTTATCCATTTGCCACTCAAGTCAAATTTCATTTGGTAATGGTCAAAAACCTGGCATTTTGATCCATTTGTGTGCTTCTAGAGTGCACGTATGCATAACCGATGGCGTGAAATTTTGGGAAACAGCAAAGAAAGGCTTTTGATAGATACAGAAGTCCAACAAGAAAGAATACTAAAGACCTCCTGGCCTAATAAGCTCCAAGCTGCCCTTGGAAATAGTAGACTAGCTCTATCTCATGAGCTATGGGCTTCAGAAGCTCTGTTTAAGAACCTGCCTGAGGCTGATTGTGATCCAACCTGGCTCAAGCACTGAGACGATTGTCTAAGCCCCTAGTTATTTTCTGTCCCCATCAACCAATGCAGTTATGTTCAGTTCCCACAGATTTTCCCTAAATAAAAACAAAAACAAAAACACGGTGGCAGGAAGATCATACTCGAGCTTTGTTATTGCTGAAACATCCTCTACTCCAAATATTTTTACCAGGGTTTAGATGGAATATATAGAACATAGAACACCGTGTAGGGAATTCAAAACTGACAGCTCTTGTGTTCAAACAAAATCATAGGACTTCACTAAGGTTTAAAGCACAAACGCTGATACTGTCCTTTGACTTGGAACTGCAGTCCTGGTCCCAAAGACACATCGCGGTGTAAGGAAAACAACTGAATAGCATTTAAGAGCCATATTTATGTATTGGCTAATGCAGCTTCAGGATGGTAATGCAACATCTCCTGCCACATCATCTCCCTAATCATATGCTCCCCAATGTTCTCGTCTATGTCAAGATTAATTGGAACCTGAGCAGGGGGGTTGAATCCTGGATCATACAGCCCTGACATGTAAGGATGCAGCAGTGCTTCTGTCACAGATATTCTCTTAGATGGATCAAAAATAAGCATCCTTTGCAACAAGTCTATTGCCAAAGGATCTGCCTGAGGATACAACTGGGAAAAGTGGATCCCCTTGGAGTAAGGAAGTGTTCTTATGAATCTTCTGGCTTTTGGGTTATCAATGAACTCTAGGTCAACATCCCGCTGGCTCCCAAGGACATTTATGATTAGCTTCAGCTGGTTAAGGCACTCTGTACCAGGGAAAAGGGGTTTGCGCCCAAGAATCTCAGCAAAGATGCATCCAACTGACCAGACATCAATAGAGGTACCATAGTTGTCACAACAGAGGAGTAGCTCAGGTGCTCGATACCAACGAGTGACCACATATTCAGTCATGAATTGTTCGTTGCCTCTACTCGTTCGTGCTAGACCAAAATCACATATCTTCAAATCACAGTTTGCATTAACAAGCAGATTTCCTGGCTTCAAGTCCCGGTGAAGAATGTTTGCCGAGTGAAGGTAATTCAGCCCCCTTAGCAACTAAGACATGATAAAGATCAATTAGTAGCAGAAAATATCAAGAAGAAACAAAGTATGTGAAAAGCAACAAAGTTATAAGTGCAGAACAATTTTTCTTTCTAACTAGTAAAACTGTACATGAAGCTTTTCCTGGAATGAGCTGAACAAGTCTATCCTAAAAGGAGCTCATGAAATTTGAAATATATCACAACTGAGTGTACGAGTAGCACAGCACTTAGAAATGATTATCTTACTGAATCTCCCGCACAATGATCTTGTGCACCAGTTTAAATATTCACAATTAGGAAAGAGGGTTATAAGTCCACAGAAGAGGAAATTAAAAGCAGCAGAAAAGGTAGTTATCATTTGTAAAGAAAAATATTACGAAGATAGGCATGCTTTTTCAATATGATTAAAATTAGAAGAACAAATTTGCTGAAGAGTTGATATGGACTTTACGTGAATCATTTCTTCCCTAACATTCCCTATACAGACGGTATTGCTGAAAAACCAACCACTGATTTAGAACTTTGAATTTCATAAAAGATCCCATTGGAGTGCTGAGAGAGGCCAGGTGCAAGCTAATAATGGGCACAGTTTGTGAAGGTCAAAAGAAGAGATTTTCCTAAAGAGCAATATGTTAGTAAAGATGAATACTCATACCATTTAGGAAAAGAAGATGCTGAATTCCGATGATATACAAATTTGGAAGAACATAGACTAATGGAAACACATACTGATTTTAAGAACTATGCGTCATTATTCTACCTAATACACTAATGCCAAAACAGAAGCTGAAATAGTAAAGAAAGAACTAAAACTAGAATTGCTGGAGACAAATTACCTGAAATACGAAATATTTGCAATGATCATTGGATAGTGACTGCGATGACTTGATAATCTGATGCAAATCCGTGTCCATGAGTTCATACACCAAATACACATCCTTGAAACTGGTCCTATGTATTGGCATCATAACATCCTTCAATGCAATCACATTCTCATGACGAATATGTCTAAGAAGCTTCAACTCTCTTAAAGTCCTCAAAGAATCAATCCTGTTTTCAAACACATTATTGATTTTCTTTATGGCAACCTTTTCGTTTGTCTCCCTGTTAATGGAAGAGCAAACAACACCATAAGCACCTTTCCCTATGGGCTTGATCGGTACATATTTGGTATCAATCTCAAACAAAGTTTGCCAAATTGAGAAATAATGTTTTCCCCGAGGCCTAATTCCATTTGGAGGTTCCACCATAGTCGCCATATTCTGCAAATTGCCATTCAACAAGCTTAGAATTCTAGTAGTCCCTAACAGTATGCCTAAAAGCATTTTAAAAAAAAGAGAGGAAAAACCCAACAAAAAATTCGTGGCAAACAGTCCAATGTTTGCGTATTCAACTTACAACAATTAGAATCAGTTCACAACATTATCACACAGTTCACGTACCCAGTCGCAGCAACAAGAAAGCAAATTTAGAAACTTATGCTTGGGTCTGGGAATTAACGATCATGAAAAAAACAAAAAACAAAAAGGCCAGAGTATGTATACGTAAAAGGGCGGACCTGGAATTGATACTTACTTGCCGCTAGCTTCGATCTTTTGAGGTCAGCTTCTTCTTTCTTATGATATTCCCTCTACTTTTCCAATCCCAATTCAATCCAAAAACCAAAAGTAAAAGTTCCACCTTTTCCACCCCCTACTCAATATCACACAATTCTGCAACTTTTAACTAATTCCACCAAGTCCAGAAGGAAAAGACTAAAACTTTCAACTCCAATCAAGCCAAGAACCAAAATTCCTGCCTTTGAACTCTCAATTGTGGTATGAAGCCACCGAATTGGAAGCTACCCAGAAAAGGGTAAACTAGCTTCCAAGCATAACTTTCTCAATTATGGATCTGAACAGTAATCTACCAAGACAAGAATCAATCAAAGTTTTATCTATCTAAACAGTGAGGGAAAGAGAAAAGGAGGAGTGACGTTGTGGATGACTTTTACCAATTTGGATTAGATTAGAGCAAAGTTGAGATTTTCCAAAAAGAAAAAATAAATACTGAGATGTGAAGCCCACACGGGGTTTTTGAAAATGGAATATTTAGTTTGTTTTTCTCAGGAAACATCACCACTTTCCTCTGTGCTTTGTCTGCAAGCTCGGACAACTGATGCAAGTCATCGGCTCTGCTCCACTTTGGCTCAGCTACAGGTAATCATGAGTCTTTGCAACTTTTGCTTCGAATAGGAGGAATATGACATTACTTTTCCAAATTTTCTGGGACTCGACTAAGACTGACGACAATCCGTGCAATTGACACTCAAACGATAAAATCATAACTGATTTTTTAATTATTATAGAGAGAAATACAAACATTGAGTTGAACGAAGGTGATATCATATTTCTTTAAATAAGCTCCGGAGTGGGGGCACTTTAGGGAGGTTGGAGGTAATAATTTGGGCGAGAGAGAGGGAGCCACTGACTTGAGCCAAACAGGAATGGCTTAGTAGGAACTAAACGACAAATGGCCTTTCTTTCTTGGCCTTTGCTTTGCCTTCAATCCATTAATATCCATCTAATGCTTCGAAGAGGAAGAAAGCAACCCCTCAATGACAATTGCATGACGTGGGTAGAAATAATTGGCTGCCGCCCTGTTGAGCTCTAGGTCCTGCATTTGCTTTGCGGTCTTTTGTTGTTGTTGTGGTGGTGGTGTTATTATTATTATTTTTTGGTAAGCTCATAAAGTATTTTAGGAAGGTTTCAACTGACGAGAAGACGCTTTTAAATCATTCATTCTCAAATTAATTCTCGCTCACACCAGGTTAGCCCGTGAAGAGTAAACTGTTGACTAAACAGATTTTTTCGTTCCTAATACTCGTACTCAAAATTATGCAACAAATTGTTAATCTCTCCTAATCCGTTGACGTCAATGTTATCATCCATACATGCGAAACATGATTTTGGTGGAACTGGAATCCACCACCCCCAAATTGGACTTTCGTGTACCATGCCAGCTTTAAAATGATAAGCATACCTTTTCAACGCCAAGTCGTTTCTTCTTTTTACAATTTAAGCCCATGTTATGTTAGTTGCCCGTGAACAACTCTTGACTTACTTCCAAGGGTTCTGTAAGCCGACAATAATTCTGAAAATGTTAGTGTAGACAGTATAAGCCCTTTTTATACACAAAGTAATGACGAAGTTCTGACAAAACCCGTCAATCAAAGCAAAACAAGAAGGGGAAATTTGAGAGCAAGATTTCAAGCCTGCTTCATTCTCATGTGTTTGAGAGACAACAACATATAAGAATCTGAATCCCCGGCTCAATCTAATCAATAGACATTAGTCTCACACTCTCCAAATTGTCTCCTGCTGTTCACTGTAACGGAGTCCATGGTTGAGGAGCTCGAGCTAATTATACATCATGGCCAAGAAACAAAATGGCTATTCTTTTACGCCTTGCTCACCCTTTCAGACCAATGCTACTACATGTCCAGACATTTTTTGTCTGTATATATATAGGTCTCTTGTAAGCTGTGTTCATGAAAGGTGTGAATGGCATATAGTAAGAACATCACCAAGTTCTCTCCGCTATTCTATACATGAAACCTTAAAGAACTGTGCTTTTGTTGGTCTTGGAACGCAGAAAACCATCTCGCCATTTCTGTTCTCATCCTATCCAATACTCATTTCTTCATTTACCAGCCAAACTACATCACACGGCAGAGCAGACAATGTTAAGAATTCAAACTACTTGAATTCTAACGTTAATGAGAAACAAAAGAAAATTTTGACTTGGTTTGAACACTATTTACATACCAGCTTCTTCTTCTTCTTCTTCTTCTCAATGTAAGCCATGACCTCCTCCTGTTTAGAAAGTGACTCCTCCAAAGCCTAACAAAAGGCAGATCAAAGCTCTACTTAACAGTATGATTTATCTAGTTCCTTTGCACAGTAGTAGAAGCTGTAATGTGCACGAACAAAAGAAGAAACATGTAGCGAACGGAGCATGGAAATGAGGAACAGAGCATTAATACTTGACACCAAACTGCATGAGCAATATGTTCCGACCAAACACGCTTTCTTCATGTGAATGCCAGTAACTAGATCCATGACACAGAACTAATTTTCCTCGAAATTCATCTCAATTTATGTCAAACTTAATCTCAATATACCCCACTTTCAGTGCATAACGTGAGGCAAAGATGAAAAATGAAAAGGTAGATTACTATGAAACCAAATAGAGCAAGTGAGAATGAGCAATTTCTTCTCAAGTCAGAACATTGAAAGATAACATGCTACAAGAAAGATCTCTGCAGACACAAATCTGTATTAGTTCATGCAGTCAGTTATCAACATTTGAATGCACGTTACACATGGTGCAACAAGAATTTACTTCACTGTGACCAGAATGTACCTTTTTGGTCGCTACAAGCTCTTGTTCTAAGGCGTCAACCCTACTCAAGGCAGCATTCAACATTTCCTCCTTTTCTGGTGGCATGGTATCAGGCTTCATGCTCAAAACATTCATCTTTTCCTCTAATGCAGCCGTGCGTTTCACGACAGCCATGAAGTCTTCTTTGGAGACAGCAGGTGCAATCTGCTTCTGTTTGACTTCTGGCTCCTCAGTATGTGCAGGACTATTGGAGTATATGGTGGAATCAGTCAACTTTTTGGGTACATTGCGTGTCACTTTGATCATGGTGACAATGCCCATGACAAAGGCCATTACACCAGTGATTACTGGAGGGCCTGACATATCTTGAATCTTGTTGTGAGAATCAGCTGCTGCAAGTAAAATGAATCTAGAATGTATAAGTACGACCCTGAATGGATATGCAAGAAAGGCTTTTATAAGCATAATCTGTTTATGTAAATTCCACAAGGGCCTGCAATGTGTATGTACCAGAATATCAATAATGTATGAAGTTATCACACTAAACTGAGAAACAATCTAGGACCACCTAATAATTCTTCTCTGAAAAATCTTTGACTGACCTTTAGATGTGTCTCAGTAACATCATTACATGTTAACCTCTAATTACTCTTGTAAGACAAAACAAAAGATGTTTTCAATTGGAAAGAAAATGAAGCAAGCCAACAAGTTCTTTTCCTATATCTTGTCCCCTCATCATGCAAGGGTCAACTTTATTCAGGCAGAAACCAAAGAAATAAATATTTATAAGACTTACTAGTAGGTAATTTACCTTTAGAAACATCAAACTTCCCACTCTGCAACTTCTGGCTGAGCAGTTTCTGACTCAGTAATTTCTTACTCAGTAGCTTCTGACTTGCAGCCATGCTTTTCCAATTCAAATCCACTGGTTTCTCAACCACTGGACCATAATCCTCAAAGGCTACCTGTGGGTTGAAAAACTTTGGATGTTTAATGATACTGCAGAAGCAGAATGCAGCGTGAATGACAACTAACAAAAGTAACAAATTAAGTTCGAGTGTTTCAGGGGCTTGTTGCCCAATAATGTACATACAACTGCTCTTAACTAGCAAAATAACAAACATGAGTGTGTCTAAGATTCATAACATGCATATAACAAAATGTGATTTCTTCTTTTTCAGAAGATAGGCATTTTGAACTGATAATGGCAGTGACCTAGTGACATGAAGTGAAGAAGAGTTTGATTATTCATCAACTAACTTAAGGATCAGTGTGTAATGAATCCACATATTACTTTCTTTTGCAGTATGCTTACTCGTCCTGGAAGATCCATGAATGTCAATGGATTTCCTTCCTTAGCCTCATAGGTTTTATTTTAGTCCCAGGAGGGCTAAAGTTAACCTGCAAATTGCTCACAAAATTTAATCTCCAACAAACTTCTCTAAAATATGCTGAACTTACCTTTTGAGATTTAGCAGAGGGCGGTGGATGCTCTACATTTTCCTTTGGGGAGTCCAAGGCTACTGTAGGAGAGTCAAGTTCCTGATGCATTATTTAGAAATTAAGCTAAGATTTAAACCAGATTTTTCTCCGCAAGGTTAAGAATAAATGCAATGGTGAGTTCCAACAAATGAGACCTTTGAGTTTACAGGCTCATCCTCAGACATTGCCCTCTCATCAAGAGTTCTGTTTGAACATTTGTGCACACCATTTTGAACCAAAATCTCTTGATCGTTCCAAAGGCCCTTGTCAGAACGCAGACATCCTCCTTTCTCAACACAAGTGCAGTTACCTCCCAAAAAGTCAGGCAACTCACTAATACAGAAGGGAGCCACAAAGGAACATAAAGCAAAAAGTACAAACAGATAAGATAATCAGTACCCATGAGCATGGTCTAAGCAGGAAAAAACTGAATCACCTACAAAAATTGGACAAGAAAATTTTAAGTTGAATAGGAGTAAGAACCCAGAAGGAAGACAGGACACAATGATAACAACTCATCAGAAACTTACCTAGCATCAATTATCTCCAGTAACTTGCTCTGATACTTATTGCCAAGAACCTGAAAACGATTCCCTATAGTAATTGGTTATTTGGCCCAGATAAAGATTTTCAATTTATGGCAAGGCTAAGCACACTTACGTGGATCTTTGCAGTGGTCTTAGGATCAAGGAAAGATTTAATGGTGTTCCACAACATTCTGAATCCAGAACCTGCATTGATGATGAACATGCGATTCAAAGTCTGCATAAAACAAAAATTGCATAATAGTACAATTAGCTTGTCCACCGTGAAATCACAGCAAAAGGACTATGAGTCAATTGTAACATTAAGGGAAACAGAGACATTCATACCTCAGGATAATTATCCCCATCAATCTTCTGAATGCGAGTTATGAGATCCCTGGCTGCTTTGGTGAAATTTTTTAGGCCCTACAATAGATTCAAAACATCCATTTCAATGTCACTAAAAAGAGACATGAAACAGCATAGTACTACTGTGCATCTCCCAACTTTAAATTCACTGGAGCTCCTCACAGTAGTTCACGTTATCAAATCATCATACATCAATTACTTCTCACTCACCACTCCCTGCACATCAAGAATGGTTGTGCTTTGATCAATATGCTTCTTCGCTGCAATTGAGCAAGCTGGAAACTTAAAAGCAAAAGCTTTCTCAAACTCCTGGACATGGTATTTGAGATATCTGTCCATATCTGTAACTTGCATTAACTTGGTAGGATCTACTAGGCCTAGCCTCTCAATGTAAAGAGGTCTACCATCCTTATCTACTCCATGATAGCCTTGGGGATAACAATTCACAACTTGATCGACTTCCTTGTTTTCAAAGTCCTTCACAGAAGAAAATATAGAAAAACAAACGGAGTAACTTCATCAAAGGAGCACATGTTAACTGTAAGCCGTGTGATTCATTTTTTAGCGTAGAAGTCACAATTACATTGACTAATTTAGCAGAAATTTCAACTTCTCAATACCTCCATGATTGTGTCTGTGCCGAAATCTTTTCTCCACTGAAGCATGTCAGACCACATTTGCTTTGTTTTCTCAATATCAAATTTCCTGGCCTTCAAGAATCTAGATAAATGGAGGAGAAATTAATCAATATTCTACATTCAAGAATAGTGCTTAGAAAAGTTGAAGAGGCAATTCCTGAACAAGATATTGAATCATTATTGTGGATACAAAACCAAGAGAATCTGACAAGGAAACAGAGAAAAAGAAACCTGAGCATCTTGTGATAATCATCATGTTTTGAAGGCAGCATTTCCTCCAAGATAAGTGCTTGGCGGAAAGCATCAACTGCCTTGATCTCCTCTGCATCATGGACATCCTCGATTTCAACTGACATGACTTTACTACTTCTCCGACCCTTTGTCGTCAACGAGTTCCTGAATTTTTTGGAGGCATTAATCGCTCTCTTTTTCAACGACTCGACTCTGGTCTTCTTCTCATCCCCAGAATGGCCCAGTTCAGATTCTGCCATAACCAACCACCAACATTAAGAACCAATCTCAAGACATGCTTTTATCATAACTCAAATATGGGATTTCCCACAATCACATGTTCATAAGGAACGCGTTCTTGCATGGCAGAGCAAAAGAATTTAAAAAAAAGATGGAACAAGAGGAATACAAGGGAGATACGGAGTTTTGGATGGACAAACCTGGTAAGGGAGACAGAGGTCCAGAGACCGCAGCCATTGGCGCGAAATATGATCGTGCAACACGTTAATGGCACAACCAGTGCTCTAACCAAATGCCTGCGATTACAATCCAAGGAAAAGACAGAAACAACCAGAGCTCTTTATGAGATATAAGATGAACAGAAAAAGAAAACCCTATAACAGAATGGATGAAATATAGATCGTCTCTAAAGCAACTATCTTTATGAATCTTTACATTCATTCCCATTTTGTAATCACTTTCCAGGAAGAGCTTGAGTATTTGCGAAACGACTTCGCTCGTGGATTGCTGCTTGGATCTTCTCAAAGACAAGGCCAGATCTGAAACAAGGCCAGATCTGAAAGCAATCCGAGCTCCTCCGGCAAGTACCCGGCATCTGAGAAGAGAGAAAGGTGCGATGGAGGCATTCTGAGAAGAGAGAAGGAGAAGACGATGAGAAATGTTTAAGGAGAAGATGATGAGAAATGTTTAGTTTTGAACCTTTTATCCGGTTATCAAATAACCGGTTCTTGGATAAACCGGCCAGTTCTTGGATAAACCGGCCGGTTCTCTGATAAACCGGCCGATTTTTATATTCCATGGTTAATTACTATAACCGAACCGGACACATGACCGGTTCAGATGATTTCTGGTCAGACCGGCCGGTCCGGTCCGGTTTTCACATCCTTGCTTATTAGGCTTACATAGTTTTGATTTTTTTGTTTTAAATAATTTGACTTTCAAATTCAACAAAACCTATTAAGTTTAGGTTTGCCACATCCAAATCATTCTAGTTTTTAAACCCTTTTCTACACCCCATACACATTTTTATTTAGGGTAAAATTCGTTAGGTTAGTTTGGTATATTATCAATGTACCCTTTAAATTTTAAAAACTATTAACAACTTCCTTTATTTTTAGTTTTATAACTAATATCCCCCTGTCGTGAACTCTAGTTAAAACCCTAATTGTGAACTTCAAAAGGACATCATGTAGTGTTATGTATAGTGGCACGTATAGTGTTAGGTGTTAAAATTGACATCGCTTTAAAGTCTTAGTTTTTAACAGAAGTTAATGGTAGGGGGACGTGTTATAAAACTAAAACTATAAGGGTTATTGATAGTTTTTAAAAGCTGGGAAGGGGTATATTGATAATATACCAAACCATAGTAGTCAACCAAATTTAACCCTTTTATTTAATATGCATGTTTATTTAAGTCTATTATTTTATAATCCTTTCTAGATTTCTAAACTAAATCAATAGGTATGATGACAAACTCTTATGCATTAAATTGTGTATTATTTCCAATTCTTAAACATACTTTAAAATTTATATATCTTATTACAAAACCTTTTCAAATCTAGGTAATCGCTTAGACAAGTAAAAGAGTGTGTTTATCATCTTTCTTATTTTATAGTTGATCATTAAAATTAATTTTCTAGCTTGGATTAGTTCCTCTCCTTAGGTTTTTCTATGTTCCTTTAAATGAGAAAGGTGACTACTCTACTGAATTAAAATCAAAATTTGGTCATTGTATTATTAAAGGCGTACACTGCATGTTAGCAATAATTATGGAGACTATAAAACGGAATAGAGACCATTAACTTAGTACATAGGCTTTGCATTTTTTAAAGAGTATTCTTTTCTTTTTCAAAATTTCATAACATGTTTGATGTAAGACTATAATTGCATGCCTAATATCTTTTGCTATTTACAAATTTCATTATTCTTTGATTTCATTTTTATTTTGTAGTGTATGTAAGGTAGTTCAAGAAAAAAATGGTAAGTCTTGGAATATATATATACATACACACACTCATATGTATCTCTGTGTGTGTGTCTGTGCCTGTGTATTCTTTATTTATATATATATGAGAGTGTGTATGTGTTTATGAGTGTCCATATTCTTTATACCCTGGTTTTGTTAAAAATCCATACATAATTATCCTGTAAGATTGGAAAAACTCCATGTATAAAGTTTTCCCAATGAATATGGTCTGATTTTCAGCACTCATTCCTTCCTCCCCTTTAAGATAAAAACATAGATAAGATCCAGAGAATAATCCAATCCATACTAGTTGTTTTAGAATTAGCCCTTCTTTAGGATTTTACCTAATTTATAGTAATAAAACATTACCCCTTAAAGTGAGGACACTAGCTAGATTAGAGATAGTTGCAGTGTTGTGTCAAAATTTAAGTTACATATTAAAGGGAATGAACTTGTCTTTCTCAAACCTCATCTCATTTTATATTCTTTTATCATCCATAATTTTTAGTAAACTAGAGGACATTTTGTTTTAGATATTTCTTTTAAATTAGGCTACATCTTTAATTTTGAAAGTTTTTTGTTTTAAAAATTGTTTCAATGTCATTTTTACTTTTAAATTGCTTACTTTTTGGTTTTGTGTTTTGTTCTAATTCTTATGCTTTGGGGAATTCACTTTAATTTCCTATTTTTTTCTATATATATAGAATAAGAGCAAAAGATGAAACTCCTATATAGAAATAGTGTCTATTGAATGAGTTAAAGCCAGCATAGTATGATTTGAATTGGTCATCCCACTTATAATCGTAAGGAAGATTCAATTTCATTTAATAATAGATAACGACCTAGACAAGTTTGGTTCCCTAATTTCTCTTGTATCCTTATATTTACTTTCTTATTCAATCAATTGTTTTTTTTATATATAGTCAAGCGCTCATAACAACTTATGTTTTACATGTAATTAACTGTTTTGATCATAACTCTAAGGAAGAAAGCCAAAAAAGTAGACAAATGATATTCTTATTTTGTAAGTTCTAAAATTATAATGATGAAACCATTACAAAAGAACAAGTCTTGGGTGAAGGAGTTGAGAGAAAAATTAGATCAAATGGTAAAGGAAGGTTGGAAAATCAACTTGACCAAGTTTCTAGTTGAGGAGGAGCACAAAAAGCACTTTAAGAGTTTAGAGTATCTTTATTGGACCATCTCCTTCGTGCAAAGTTATTAATATCATACCAGACTCGATACCGAATTTAGTTTTATTAAAGTATGGTATCAATACAAGTCAATATCAGTACCATTTTAGGTATTTTTAAAATTCCAAAATAGTCTTTGAATTTTATAAAACTATAAAATAATCTCTCAATATATTGTGTTATATAATTTTTA
>JANIHY010000208.1:46613990-46626160 GCA_027479065.1 Erythroxylum brevipes
GGTGGATCCGAAACAGAACGTACTACACATTTCCGCGAAGCGGTCATGTGTAGCCGTGACGAATAGGAGTCCTTAAGAGGAACTCCACAGCCACTAGCGGGCAGGCGGGAGAAGCCTATGGGTAGACAGGTGCACCTGACTCAGATGGGACCACCACAAACCCAAAGAAAGCACATAATTCACATAATTTGAAAACATTAGCCCAAACTGGCCTCACTTTCACATAACTGAGCCAAACTGGCAAATCTTTTTCCGAACCATAAATTCTCGTCTTTTTCACATAACAAAGCAGTATTTAAATCATTTCAACATGAATTCACAACCAAAGCGTCTCACATACAAGTTAAACATATCGCAAAGAGTAATTCATACACAAAATCGAAGTCATTGGAAAGCATTTATTATATAAAGTTCATTAAGCTTATAACTCAATTATTAAGGAATCACCCACCTTAATTCCTTAAGCTCGAGGATTGATCACTTTGTCTTTCTTCTACCTCCAAATGGATTATTTCCAAAAATGAATTATAATTATAAAGAAGAAATTTGAAATTCCTCATCTTATTTTAATATAATTGAATCAATATCACATAATAAATATTTTATTTATCAATCTATTCAACATTTAGCATAATTTTTCTAACTGTAGATCACTTTTATGTGAAGAAATTTACAATTTGTGTCCTCGGCAGATATTTTTAGCGGTTAAAAGTAATAAAAGGTGTGAAAAAATCATGAAGAGGTTTTATTATTAAAGCACGAAAAATTTTAATGTGAAGAGCTTCACACATCTTTTACGCTTCCTATTATTTGAATGTTATGACCTTTCCTCTACCAGTTACTGCTAGACATGCCATTTTCTTTCCAGAAAATACTTCGCTCACTTGGTCACCTTAATCTCAAAGCTGTCCAGGGAAACAAACAGAGAGCATGTTCCCTTCACTCGCAAGTCCCTCCGAACAAACAACCAAGTTTACCACCAAAATCCCACCTGGTTCTTCATAACTCCAGTGATGTCCTTCCATCAAACAAGTTAATAACAAGCTATATCAGATCCGGGGATCTCGAATCGGCCCTTTTCATATTCGATAAAATGGATGTTAAAACGATAGTCACTTGGAATTCTATCTTGGCTGGCTATGCAAAGAGGCCCGGCTACATCAGAGAAGCTCAAGAACTGTTCGATAAAATTCCCGAACCAGATACTGTTTCGTACAACACGATGTTGGCCTGTTATGTTCACAACTTTAACATGTCAAAGGCTCTAGCATTCTTTGACCAAATACCCAGAAAAGATACGGCTTCGTGGAATACAATGATAACTGGGTTTGCCGAAAATGGACAAATGGAGAAAGCGTGCGAGTTTTTCTTTACAATGCCAACGAAGAATGTTGTTACCTGGAATGCTATGATCTCAGGGTATGTGAATCGTGGGGATATGAATTCAGCTGTACAACTTTTTGGAAAAGCGCCAATAAAGAGCGTGGTTGCTTGGACCTCGATGATAACTGGGTATATGAAGCTTAAGAAGATCGAATTTGCAGAGAGATTGTTTCAAGAGATGCCCATGAAAAATTTGATCACTTGGAATGCTATGATTTCCGGATACATCGAGGCTTGTAGGGCTGAAGATGGAGTAAAGCTTTTTAAAGCAATGCTGCAGTTTGGCATTAGGCTGAACTCGTCGAGCTTGAGCAGTGTGTTACTAGCGTGTAGCGAATTGTCTGCTCTGCAGTTAGGGAGGCAAGTTCATCAGCTAGTTTGTAAGTCTACGTTATCAATGGATACAACAGCTTCCACTTCATTAGTTAGCATGTACTGCAAGTGTGGAAATTTGGAGGATGCTTGGAAATTGTTTCTAGAGACTCCAAGGAAGGATGTCGTTACATGGAATACGATGATTTCAGGCTATGCGCAACATGGAGAGGGGAAGAAAGCTCTAAGCTTGTTTGATAAGATGAAAGAGGAAGGAATTAAGCTGGACTGGATAACCTTTGTTGCGGTATTATCTGCATGTAACCATACAGGACTGGTAGATTTTGGAATTCAATACTTTTACTCCATGGAGAGAGATTTTGGAGTTGAATTGAAGCCTAATCATTATGCATGTATGATTGACCTTCTTGGACGAGCTGGTAAGCTAGTTGAGGCCGTTGATTTAATCAATAAAATGCCATTCAAACCACATGCGGCTGTCTTCGGCACTCTTCTGGGTGCTTGTAGGAGACACAAAAATATAGAAATTGCTGAGTTTGCTGCAAAGAACTTGCTTGATCTTGATCGAAAAAGTGCGACTGCTTATGTTCAACTTGCTAACGTTTATGCAACAATGCAGAGTTGGGATCAAGTCATTAAGATTCGACAACAAATGAAGAATAGAAAGATATTGAAGACACCTGGGTATAGTTGGATTGAGATTAGGAATGCAGTCCACGAGTTCAGATCGAGTGATAGGATTCATCCAGAATTGGCATCAATACACAAGAAATTGACTGATTTGGAGTTGAAAATGAAGCGCGAGGGATATGTGCCGGACCTTGAATTTGCGTTGCACAATGTCGATGATGAACAGAAAGAGCAGCTTTTGCTGCGGCATAGTGAAAAGTTAGCAATTGCTTATGGTCTTTTGAACTTGCCATTAGGATCTCCAATCCGAGTTTTCAAGAACTTGAGAGTGTGTGGGGATTGTCATACTGCTACTAAGTTTATATCAGCAATTGAGAGAAGAGAAATCATTGTAAGGGATACTTCTAGATTCCATCATTTCAAAGATGGGCTTTGCTCTTGTGGTGATTACTGGTAGAATTACAATCCTATGAAAAGGTTTCCAACGAAAAGGATTTACTGTTAGTAAATAATCAAGATAAAACACAATTATACAGATCATGTTCTTTTCATATGCATATAAAACAAGGAATCACATACTTAGATTCTTGTTGTAGTTTTACCGATTAAAGAATTTTTGTTACTAGTTTCACTGTAGAGATCTTCTTCTTTTATGTGTAAACTTGATGGAAGAATAATAATAAGCAAATACACCCACAGATGTGTATATGTATAATGTTTCATTCATACGGGCTCAACTTAACTACCTTTGGTAGTTATTTCAAGAACAGTGACCATATTACCTTTCATGGGTGTATGTGAGTTATTATCTCCC
This sequence comes from Erythroxylum brevipes, assembly GCA_027479065.1. NCBI lineage: Eukaryota > Viridiplantae > Streptophyta > Magnoliopsida > Malpighiales > Erythroxylaceae > Erythroxylum > Erythroxylum brevipes. The sequence continues at coordinate 46,617,151 of JANIHY010000208.1, forward strand.
ACTTACACATGGGTTTAATCTCATTAAAAAAAACGACCTCTACAGTGCTCATACTTGTTCAATAACCAGTGTGACAAACATACGACGAGAGCTCATTGCCATACATCTGTTAGGAGTATATGATATCTTGATTAACAAATTGATCCTAGGACTTAAGTGTCCTGGAGTAGATATTGCATGCTATACCCTAGGTCATATCTTGCATTTGCATTTTTCTTTGATCTCATTTAGTTTCTTGAGTCATGATTGTATTCAAGTTCTCCACTAAAGAGACGATGACTATCTATGAATACTTTTCATGCGAGTCAATGATCTAAAGTAAATGTCATTCCTCTATTCTCAATTATCTTTTGAATTAAATTTAATTTGCTTTCTTAGAATTATTCTATAGGATTGTATCTTGTATGATCTATTGACAATAACCTAAAGTAGCAAACCTTCAATACAATTCTCAAAAATGAAACAAGAGTCATAAAGGTATATGATGAGGTTCTTCTAAACGTCAAAGATCTCACACAATGTAAGATGAGATCTTACGACTTACATTAATCTCCTTTTGTGGTCAGTTGTGTACACATGGTATGGGTCATGTGCTATGATATTTACTCTCTTCGTTTAATCTGAACATCTTTCATTTAAGAAATAACGTACAGATGATAATTCAAACATACTCAATGTTTAACTTGAGTTCACTTATCTACTCAAAACTTGTATAAAACTTACATTTGGCAACGTAAGATAGATATAGTGATTAACAAATCATGTCGAACCAATTTCCTTGCGACATTTATAGTTTAAGTTTCTCGCTCTCACTTATCACCTAAATAATAAACTTTAAACATGTCTTATCTCTAGCGAGCATAAACATTAGAGGTGATTTCCCGTGTGATAGGGCTAATCTATAATCTGTCTCATATACTTATGATTCATCCCAAAATATATTTATACAAAACACATATATTCATGAATCAAATGATACATAATGTATAATTTTTATCATACATTATATCCAAACATATGATATTATACTTAGTGAACATTGATAAAGAAATGTTTATCAGTACATTTCAACATCTACATAGTCATAGTGAATTTACATGCCCAATGTATACATCTATAGAAATTGGCTTTGTCATTGGGTCTGTTATCATATCTCGCGTAGATATATATCTCATGTTCACTTCTCCTCATGTAACTTTATCTTTCACATAATTATACTTGATATCTATATGCTTTATGTTACAATAAAATTTGAGGTCTTTTATATAAGCGATTGCAGCTTGACTATCACAGTTAATAGTCGTTAAATTAATTTCGCTTTTAATGACTCCCAAATGCACTAAGAATCGATAAAGTCACACAGCCTCTTGTATTGTAATTGAGAATGCTATAAATTCAGCTTCCATTATGGATAATGCAACCCAAGATTGTTTCTTATTTTTCTATGATATTGCTCCATGGTTTAGTAAGAATACATATCCTGAGGTAGATTCTCTTTCATCTAAATCTCCTCCCCAGTCTGCATCTGTATACCCTTGTATACATAGATCATTGCCTTGATAACATAATGAATAGTCCACAATTTCCTTTAGATACCTCAATATTCTCTATACTGCTTTCCAATATGCATGGCTTGGATTTGATTGATATCTGCTCAGTGCTCACCATTCCAACATCGTAACAAATATTTGGTCTTGTATACATCATTGTGTACATAAGACTTCCAACTACACTAGAGTAGGGAATATTCTTCATTTGTTCCCTTTCTTGTGGTGTTGATAGGCAATTTTTCTTACTAAGACCTTCATTTTTAGCAATAGGATTATCAATTGGTTTGCAATCTTGTATATGGAATCGTTCAAGAATTCTTTTTTTCCCCTAAAGTTAGAGCACAAATTTTCCCCTTTTGAAAAACTTGAAATTGGTAATGTACAAACTTGAAATGTCATGAGCATAACCATTCAACTATCATCTTTACTTCATTAACTCTCTAATCTCTACTCATTTGACTCATCACTTACAACTAATTCTCATCATTCACAAAAATCTTGTCTTTCTTTTTCTTAACATCTCACTTATATATATCATCAATTTATGTTCAAAATTTATCATCTCAAATTAATAACTTCTTCAAATATACCTAATTTCAACTCAACATCATCCATACACAATTCACATTCATTAATATAAAAAAAAAAGTTTTACAAAGCCTTAATAGGCACTTTAAGCCATAATATATCATTTCACAAAATCCCAAAATATAAAAGATACTTGATCAAATGATACTTGAAATGCGACTAAGGCCTTGTGTTCTCATAAACTAACATAAAACACAAAAAGATGCAACTTTGAAGTAACGTCTCGACTCTTGATCACTCAATTTCTTTCTCATCACCTGAAGATGGAAAGAAAGGGGGTGGGCTTGAAAGTTTGTGAGTAACAAGTTTATAACGGAAAATAAGTAAAACCATTTGAAACGTTCATTTGTCATAGAAAAATCATATTGAATTCATAAAATGCATATTTCTCAAATTCTCAACCAAATTCACAATAATACAAATCATGTATTTATCAATCTTGTCAACATATCATGAGTACATAAGCATATCAGAATGATTTGGGTGGATCTAAAACAGAACATACTACACATTTTCACATAATAGTCTTATATAGCCGTAAACAGAACAAATTATCGCAATTTCACATAGTGGTCATGCGTAACCGTGAACTTAGGGGAGTCTATGAAGGAGTTCCATACCATTAGCGGGTAGGCGGGAGAAACTTTTAATCGAAGTACACTTGACTTAACTTAGGGGACCACCACAAACTCACATAACATGTATTTCATAACTTATAAACTTGTTGCCCAAAATGACACATTTTCGAAACGTGATTTAATAAACATAGTATCTTTTCAAAAATCATTTTCGTAAATCATCAACACAATATTCACATACCAAACATATAATACTTTCTCAAATCATCAAAGAGTAATAAATGCACATTTATAAAACAATTGAAAACATTTAACTTTCTTGAATTGAAGAAACGTTAATAACTTATTACTTAATTATAAAAATATAACCTACCTTGAATTTCTTGCTTAAGAACTTGCTTAAATGTATCTCTCCTCTTGTTCCTCTTGTATCTTTTGATTTCCTTCATCAATGACAAAAATTCGAATTCAATAGGGTTTTCAATTTGAGAACCCATAAAGTATATTCACTAAAATTGATTCTAAAAAACTTAAACTCATGCATTTCCTAAATTTCATGAACCAAAATTCCTTCTAAAATTCAAAGGATTTAAAATCAAACTTATTTTGAATCTTCACCAAATGAAGAGTTTCTTGGCTCAAATGGAAGCTATTCTCTTTCTCTTACCTTTTCCCTTCTTGCATAACCCCAAAATCTCTCTTGAAGGCTTAGAACAAATGAACCCTAACTTGTTTTCTCTTCTTTTCTCTCTTTCACCGAAACATCTCTTCTTTTTTTTATTATTTTCGGTATTCTCTTCTTTCTCTCCTTCTATTTTCATTTTTTTCCTCTTAAATGCAAGATCACATTTTCATCTTTCAATTTTACCCTTAATCAGTGTGTAATGTCCACTTTGCCTTTTCATTTATGCTTTATATCTTTTAAACTTAAGTGAACTACCAAACATGCCTTTATACAATCTTACTACCTTAATTCAATCAACCCATGCAATAAATCCTACTAACATAGACATAATAAATTAACTACCAAAAATTCACCTATCAAACACTCAAAATTTATTTAAATCATGCTTAACTGAAAAAAATTCGAAGCCAACATCACGGCTGAAATATCACTCTCTCATAAGCTCCACTACATTACACTACACTACACTAAATCATAAAAATTGAAAATAATGAACTAAAATCATTTTTCTAATGTAGGAATGATTCATTTTTTCATTATACAGACTTGTATCAAAGTTATAACACTCCCATCATTTAAAGGAATAGATTTTTATCAATTTAAATTATGCAGAACACTCTCATACAATAAACATCAATATAATATGCATTTCATCAAATACCTTACATGCATCAGAAATTCTTCCTAACATCATAATCAAAATTATGTATTGTCCCTTCTATCACTAATATTTATATCTTAAAATTGTTTTTCAATCACAAAATACACAAACAAACGAAAGCAATCAAATACCCAAATTAACTTTTATCCAATATGTGAAAAAATAGATGACAGTGGCTGCAAAAATACCTCCACCGAAGGACACAATGACAGTGGCCAGACAAGACAAACACCGATGTGCAGAAGAGGAGTCCACAACAAAAAAATCGGGGAGAAGAAAATCAAACGAGAGGAGAGATGAAGTAGACGAAGAAGAAGACACAGGTGAGGGGATGAGGAGCTTTTGAGTGACTTAAATGTAAATCAAAACAACGTCATTTAGTATTAAACCAAACAACATCGCTTTGATTTACTTTAAAATATTGAAGCCGAAGCAGGCGACGATGTTTACGTTCAAAATTTACTGACGGAAACTATTCAAAACTTTTTTTATTCCACCATCAATTCTCGTCTTCTTTATCGACAGGTACTTTATACCATTGCTAAAGTCCGCCGGAAATTTTTCCAGGATGATTTCTCTCTATATTTACTGACAGATATTACTAACGTCACTAAACAAAAATTTTCCCGTCAATGTTATCGACGGAAATTGATTTTTCATCGGTAATTTGCAACGGTTTCGTTTCCGTCAATAATTTTCCTTCTCTAATTCCTACTTTTCTTGTAGTGTTGGATTTGTTCAAACTCTGCGTCTAACCCATTCAGAAAAGTATGCACTCGTAATCGTTCAATTGATTTTGCATAAGCAACAACATCATCAAGATCTTTCATTTTAATTTTATCACGGTGATCTAGTTCTTGAAAGATTTCTACAAGGTCAACATAATAAGTGGAAAGAGGACGGCCAACGTGTTTTGTAAGGAAAGCTCACTGGTTTAGTGTAAAGATTAGTCCTTCATCTGACCCATCATAGAAGGCTTTGGCAAAAGCATTCTAGATCTCACGTGCAGTACGCAGCTGAATATAGCGCTTCATAATCTCCGATGACATAAGGGGTCAGCAACCATCCTTTAACCTTCTGATTTTCAACATGCCACTTTGCATAAGAAACATTAGTCTCCTTGAGAGTATCTGCCCTCCCATGGTACATTCAAGTTTCTCACGCCCAGCAATCTCCATTTCCTTAATCTGGAACCATATGTCATAATTAGTTTCGGTAAGAATAAGTCCAGCAGCAAAGCAGGAATTTTCCGGTTGAACATATATAACAGGTACAAAAGGTGATTCAGATTGTTTATCTGACATGGTGTTTCAGGGTGCAAGAAACCTTGCTCTGATACCAAGTCAAAAATACAAGAAATATAGAAATATAAGAATTACGTGAGAAGAATTCAAAACACATTTTTGTTTCTCGATACCTAACGGGTACGTATATGCAGTGTACAAACTATATATGGAAGATCCTAAGATATGGGGATTACAAGCACTATTTTAGGAGGTCAATAGTTACCATATATACAAAGATACAATAGGATATTTTAAATAAAATCAGTGCAGCAACTTGGAACTGATTTCGCTAATTATAAACAAGAAACTGATACCCTGTACAACAAAAGTTGCCTCAAAAGCGACTGCATATCTCTTTAATGATTTAACCAGTAGACAAGGTTGATATGCAATTCAAGAATTGACTTGGTATGAGCCTTAAAGAACTTGACCACAAAAGGAAGAATTATTAAGTGATTGATGCATCATATCTTCTTTTCATTAACAACAAAAGCCGTGATTTTACAAGAAACGCGAGGCTTGTCGCCTACATCTTCTCCTTCCACCTCCTACAGATCGTAAAGCTCTTCTGTTGTTATTAATAGTACCTAATGATCCTAATTTCTTTTCGCCATTATCAGTTTTAAGTTTCTTAGCAACTTGGTCTTCTACTTTGCCATCATCTTCGACTTCGGTCTCGTTAGCCTCCAGGTTCTTGCGTTTGAGGAATTTGACAACACCTTCAAGAGCAACATCGGCATCTTCGCTTCTCATTAGTTCCTCTGCTATCTCTGCTGGTGTGACGGTGGTGTTCTCTATCAGACCTTCAATTTGTCCCCAAAGATGATGATTTTTGCCTTCTATGCCTAGATAATTAGATGCTAGGAGCCTGAACCCGGAAGCTGTGCAATAGGACATGTTAATATGCATATCCATTCTTCCAGGTCGCAGTAGAGCAGGGTCGAGCCGGTGTTTATGGTTGGTTGTGAACACAATTATTCGTTCATCGCCACAGCTCGACCACAACCCATCAATAAAGTTTAGTATACCAGAGAGTGTCAACTGTTGCAAACAATGAAACAATTGCAGATATATTAGTTTAAAAATGGTCACAATTTCACCCAACAAATTCGGTCTTAATACAATAAATTGTACACTTGAATTGATGATTGGTAAAGGAAAGATGAAAGCTTTATAGCTTTCTGAACTAATTAATGTATCAAACTAAAGAGAAGTTTAAAGAAAACCTTTGAGGAAGGAGCATCATACTGGTTCTGGTTGTCATTGTGTCGATCCTGCACCTCCACACTGCAATCAATGTCCTCAATCACCAAAATAGACCGATTCGTTGTGGACAGTAAGGTCGTCCTCAAATCGGAATTTGAATATACACTAGTAAGCTCCAAATCATAGACATCAAACTTCAGGTAATTCGCCATAGCAGCGATCAAACTCGACTTCCCTGTTCCTGGAGGACCATAGAGCAAGTACCCACGTTTCCAAGCCTTACCCACCTTCTTGTAGAAGTCTCTCCTCTTAACAAACCTCTCCAAATCTTCAATGATCATCTTCTTCAACTCAGGGTCCATTGCTATGGTCTCAAATGTAGCTGGGTGGTCAAGATTTATTGAACCCCACATTCCTACATCATCATCACTAAAAGGGCATCCGCGATTATAGAGCTTGACCACTTTCTCATCCTCTTTGATAGCTTTCGCTCTAGCCAAAACATAAGGCAAGTAAGAGTCCATCACTTTTTCCTTGAACTTCTTGTTGAACGATAACTCGAAATACCTCTTCTCAACAGAGTGTTGGCTGCTGCTTGATTCCGTGAAGACAAATCTCCATTGAAGCTTAACATTCTCATAAACATCGTTAACAACCTCGCCTTTCTCGATAGAGACGTTGATATTCTTCTGTTTTGGCGTTTTCCCAATTCTTAGCCTTTCCGTAGAGGGACTGATTTTGGTTCCAAGGTAGAGCTCTGCTGCGTCGTAGACGTGGTTGCGAGATATACCATAATGCTCATCTACGACCAGAGTGAGTTTGGACGAGAGAGGAGTGATTAAGTAGTGAATTGCAGAGTAAATATAGGACCTGAGCTCATAAGGAATGAGCTCATTCGCCATGGATCTAACCAACATCATCGAACCTGCGAAGGAGGCATAAGCAGAGAACAACGTGGATGCTGACTGAGACATGTTGGAAAAAGGCAGCATGGCAACAAAGGTATGATTTTCAAGGTTGAAGATTCAAGCTTTAAGGTTTAGAAATTGGCCAGTAGCAAGACACACTCAATCACCGATTAGCCTACTAACAGAGGTGTGATCTAGCAGGAATACAGAGACTGGGTTGAGAAAAAGTGAATGAAGTTGCGATCTTTAAAGGCTGAAATCGGACATGGTAGCCTAGCTCCAAACTGAGATCCTTCTGTAGCAAGAAACCCCAAGAACATATTACGAAAAAAAAAAGGGATCGTTAAAGTAAGGTCGGTCTCACATATGCTCTTTTTTTTTAGCTCCACTTCACAGAGGAATAGATGCTCCTCTGTATGATTGTCATTTAAAAGATCAAAATTCATGACCATCAAGTATTTAAGTTAATTAAATTCATATATTTATATAAGATTCATATAAATGTGTTAATTAAATTAAGTGATACAGAATTAAACACACTATACTTCATTCTTAGCTCTGTTCTGCATGACGTGGACAGAATGATGTCCTCATCTTGCGCATGGAAGAGATGATGTGTTGGTGGTGATGCACTGGTGGTTGTATCAGCCATTGGTGTTCCTGGTTGTAGACTGATAGAACCAAACTTGGGAAGTACGTAGCGAAATATCAGAGTCAGCGCTTAACCGCCAAGCGATACTTAAACATAAAGGGGACCCAAATACCCTGTGCTCTTTTTTACTTACATCCAAGCCATTGATTCAAATACCTGTGCTCCTGTCTTTCTTACATCTAAGTTGGTTACGGGTTATTTGAAGGCCCCAAGGTAGTTACTGATACTCTGTTTTGTTTGTTTGTTTTTATTAGAAAATGTAACTATATGTTTTTGTTTTTGTAAACCGCGGGTCCATTCTTAACGTGTTGGAATAATATGATTAGAATTTTAATCTTCGGGTGAATTGGTAAGAAACTCTCATAATTTAAGCGAGGTTGTAGGTTTGAATCCTACTCATACATGCAGTCGTTTAAAACTTAGAGTCAGAGTTTTAATTTCTGCAAGGGACCTACCTAATTCGCGCGGGAATTATCTAAATGTGGATGGCTTAAAGATATATTCCCATAATTAAGACCTACATGGAACATCTTGTAGAGAAAAAAAAAAGACTAGAATTTCAATAAACTATTTTTATTATGGCCTACTTTAAATTTTCAGCTTACTTTTGAAGCAGGGATACTATTGGAATCATTCTTAAGACTTCCTGATCTGGAAAATTTATAACTAATAATTCAGAAAGTTGTGTATTAAAGTAAACATAAACTTTGATATTCCGTTTTTATTAGGGGGACCTTAAAGACTTATTATCACCTGCAAGATTAAAGAAACAGTATTTTTTTTAAAAATATATATGAAATATATTTTATTTAACATTTTTGGATCAAAATTCATCACATAGGTACAATTTTATAGTTGAATATGCAAATTAAGTAAAATCTCAATCAGAATAAAAG
>JANIHY010000208.1:46942072-46954061 GCA_027479065.1 Erythroxylum brevipes
GTCATTAAACAACACTGTAGGAAGAATGTCACAGTAAAACTAGATGGGTCTAGCCACTTAATGGACCACAGACCACTCAGAAATCAAATTTCTGAGTTAAACTGTCTGCAAAGCAGCCTCTTTAGCATGCACTCTGCATGCCTAGTCGAGGAAGTTACACGTGTCTTAATGACACACTTCTACGACATTGTACCATTTGCAAACTAGAACTGCATCCTTAAGTGAACTTTCGATCATCCGAACACATAGCTAACTTTAAATCTGAATTCCCCACGAGGTTTAGTCTGTTGACTTTTCTATATGTCAACATATAATCCTTAAGTCCTTCAAGTATCTCAACGCTCATTAGACTACATTCCTAAAGTCTATAACTGGATTAACTAGATATTGACCAAACAGTCAAACAGTAAATGCAATGTCCTATCTAGTACATAGCCAAGCATACATTACCTATCCACCTTACTAGAATACGAAACATTCCTTATAATCTCTCTCTTCACTTTATTCTTCGGGTACTGTACCAAAGATTATTTTTCACTGTGAGAGACAGTTGTTACGATAGGTTTACTGTCAACCGTATTAAGCCTTTGTAACACATACTTAATATATGCATTCTTTGAGAGATCTGTTGAGTGTTGAGATATGTCCTGGTGAATCCGAATACCTAGGAAAGAAGATGCTATACTATGGTCCTTATGTCAAGGTTCTTGACCAAAAGTTGCTTATCCTCATACAACATGATCAAGTGACTTGATGCGAGCAATTTACTATCCTCATACAGTGATAGGAAGATAACTTGCTCCCCTCAACTACATAGTACAAGCATCCTTTTGACTTTATTTCCATGAAACTGGAAAAGGCCATAACCTCACCAATTGTAAGGTATCACCTTTAGGAGGTTTATTATAACCCATATATTGATCTGCATAATTCGCAAACTATTTCAGTACTGTTTGGATCCTGGGACCCTACAGATTGTACCATATAGACCACTTCATAAAGGTTTTACTCAGGAAGGTAGTTTTAACAGCTTTCTGATGTAACTCTATATCATCATAAGCTACAATTGCTTTTATCACTCAAAATGTATTCTACGAAGATACGAGAAAAAAGGCAACACAAAGTCAACCTTTTTCCCTGAGTGAACCCTTATGCAATTGAGCAAGTCCATAAATCGTTAAACTCTATCCAGAAATCCTTTAGGTCTTAAACTTTATTTATAACTGATAAGCTTGCAATTCTTGATGCAAATCAACTAGCTCCTAGACCTTACTATGCTTCATGGCTTGTATCTCGTCATTCATCACATCCCACCACACATCCGCATTGGGTCTAGAAACAACTTCTGTAAAAGTAACTGGATCCGTAACATGTCTAATAACATAGTCCAGTACACCTGAAAGACTATGTTGTCAGATGGGACAGCAGGTCGCCTCACTCCAGTGGATTTACTCATCCTTATTAGATCTTGTACCCTCAGGAATCCCTCTATGCGCACAGGTATGGGTTCCTGTTCCTGTACAGATACGGTACAAAAATCTAGATCCACCGGATCTAACTGTATGAGTAGTGGATACGTGACAACTGTAGTATCCACCCTACTATCGTCCGAAAGGTCAAAAAAACCCACCATCATTATAGACATGATGTTTCAGTACCTTGGCTGCTTGTAATTCCACTATTCTGGCCCTTCCTTATCTACAGTAAAATCTGTAGCCCTGAAGTGTTTGAGATATTTTACTAAATAGCAGTGAAGAGAACGAGTATGCAATCTTTCTTTATAAGGATTATCCTATCTCAGTAGGGTAGCCCTTTACACGAGTGTGTGCAAGGTTGAGTTCTTTAATTTCTAGATAGGTAGATTAGTTCTGCTCTGCATTGACTTCTTTAAGTCTTTTGGGGTGGAACTATGCCTTTCGGCAACACACCATTTTGCTCAGAACTACTCGACATAATGAACTAAATCACTATATCAATTGACTCTATATATCTAGCAAACGGACCTTTTAAAGTCCTAAAACATCATGTCTATCATGATATTCTCCTCTACAGTCAATTCTGACTATCTTAATGAATTTTCTCAACTGGTTCTCAACCTTCAAACTTTAAGCAAGAACACATAACTTTGATGTGAAAAATCATTAAGAAATATCATAATTCATTCATGATTGCACAATGCCATTGTATGAGGTCTACCGAAATCTTTATGTATCAAACTCAACAAGTTAGAAGTGTGAGTTGACCCCATTGTCCTTATTAGTCAATTGACCCCTGTGATCGTCAGTACATGATCCAGATCATCTTAATCTAGAATTGAGAAATGTTTTCTTGATCAATCTCTCAATCCTAGCTCTGAAAATGTGGCTTAAACTTTTATATCACACCATGTATGACTTCTCATTCATCAGGTCCTTCATACCTTATTTATAGCATGATACGAAGAAATGTATATCTAATTCGGGATAAGACACATTCTATACAAACCATATGACAAGAAAGTTGCACCTTTATGTTTTACATTAAACCACAACTATATAACAGAAGTATTAAATGCAAAACGTCAACCTTCAGTGTTCTTAATTGATCAAAAGATCACATATAAAATGTGTCGTGTAAACCTAATGAACCTTACTATAAAGTTCAGTACATACACCCCTATAGATATCACTTCCACATCTTTATTGCTGTGAACCATCAGTTCCTCGTTCCCTTTATTTGGCTTCATCCTGAATATGAACTACTGTATTGTGGAAGCACCCTGATCAGATGTTCCACTAAATAGTCATTGATACTTAATGCGACTATCGCAAATTGTGTTGGGACTCGATCCGAAAACCGGATCCCAACCAAAAAAAAGACAACGAAAGAAGCAGATACTAAAGTGAAACGCAAAACAACAGTGGAATCAAATGTGAAAGTCAAAGAAATTGAATTGAATACAAATGTAATCGAAAATCCAAAAGCGGAAACATAAATATATTGGAAAGGAATCGAAATGGGAAAGCAAACAAAGGCGTAACAAAAACTGAATCCGACATCTGAACACAATTATCTAAGACAAACATCGCGTTGAAAATCTAAAACTAATCAATCCGAATCGGTATAAATTTTTTTATTATTCTTTTTCTTACTTTTCATCTTCATTCAATTTCTTACAAAGTGAATACACTTTTTCACTTTGGAATTTATCAATTCCCTATCTTCAATCAAATACTCAAATCATACAATCTTCTTATCCAATCCTATAAATCCCAAAACTTTAACTTGTAACCAATTATTATTTTATTCTATCATTATTTAAACCAAAAATTCGGCAGCATAACGGTTGCATTTGACTAACTCAAAACCTACAAATAGGTTTTAAACACACTTCTATATTTCTCAAACAATAACCAGTATCATTGGACTCCCCGTCTAGAATCCAACACAACAAACACAATTCTATACCTACAACACTTCAATAAAATCTCAATCCATAATCCAAAATCATGATCATCATATCCAAGTCACAATCAATCATATGCATAATCGAACGCAATTCCCATTCATATCTTAATACAATATACAAATTCATAAATCAATCCAAATACAACCCAATCATTCTCAACTATCATGACCATACCCAAGTTCTTATACAATTTCATAAACCATATATATCATAATTATTTCTTACGAAACCTTAATGGCATTCCAAACCATTTACAAACCCAAAATACCAAAATCCACATATACGAATTACAAAAGTAAGCAAAATCGGATAGATGGCTTGACTCTCTTTCATCCGATCTTCTGCTCAAAACTTGGAGATGAGGATGAAAGGAGGTGAGCACAAAGCTCGTGGGTAAATGTTTATAAATTAAAAAATAAGCAAAAACTATTTTTCAAGACGTTTGCCATTTATAAACATTTCACAGTCGAAAATTCAAAAGTTCATTTTCAAACTTTTCAACTCTTCAAAATCAATCCATCATAAACAAATTTAAAATTTTCATGATTGAAAGCTCACTTTTGCAGTTCTAAAATTTCTCAAATTTTCACATTTCATAAACAAATTCAAAACATGAATTGCATCACAATATACACAAACCAAAAACACATAACATATCAAAACGGTTTGGGTCGGTCCAAAACGGAACGTACTGCACATTCCCACAGAGCGGTCCTGTGTAGCCGTGAATGGAACGTACTACACTTTCCCGCATAGCAGTTCAGTGTAGCCGTGACTTATGGGAGCCCGAAATCGAAGCTTCAGTGCCACTATCGGGTAGGCAGGAGAAGCCTATTAAAATCGAGACCAGTGCACTGACTCTAACTTGAGGAACCTAACCAAACCCACATATCATATAATCCTACTCAAAAATCGAATTGCCCGAAGGCAAATTTTAAAATCTTGTTTTTCACATCGTGTCATACTTGACACATTCACATTCACATGAATTCATATAGCAATTCAAAAGCAATTACAAATTCTCAATCATTCACATAATAAACAAAATCATATTCAATTCACAACCATTTATCAACACAGAATGCAACACTTTTTATAATTCATATAGATGTAACAAATGTATCAATTCATAAATAATAAAATCCTTCAAGCATAAAGAATTTCAGAAATTTTAACAATTTATCACAAACATTTTAAACAAAAATTCTAACTTTTGTAACGATAGCCATAATTTCAGAAAATTCTTTAATTTATCAAAAACTTGTACAATTTCGGAAACAATACATTTCAATACCCTCTTTCTTTAATATTCGAAAACATAAACAAAAATTTCGTAATTTCACTTCTTGAATTTTTGAAAAAATCATCATTAAATTATAATTCAAAAAATAAACATGTTACCCACCTCAATTCCGTGCTTGAAACTTGTCTAATGCTTCAATTTATCCAAAGCCTTTCCTTAATTTTTCCTAATTCACAATATAAACCCTAATCAATTTTTCATCCAAAATTAAACATAACCTAAGGCATAGTCATCAAAATTGAGCTTATAATTAACAAACTCATACCAATTTCAAGTAATCTAAACCAAAATTTTACTAAGAACTCAAAGATCAAAAATTGCTCTTACCTTCTTCTTCATATTTTCGGATTTTCAAAACCCCATGGGAAACTTTCATCCTCTTCCCTATTTTTCCTCTTGAAATCAAAGAAAAATCACCCTAGACACCCATGAAATTTCGAAACCCTAAACCCTCTCTTCTTCTTTCCTTTATCTCCTCTCCACTGAAAGCTTCATTCTCCCTCTCTTCTTATTTCTCTTCTTTCTTTCCTTTGTTTTCTCCCTTAAGTTTCGGCCTTGTTCCTTTAAAAAAATGACAGCCCTCTTGTTCCTTCGTTTAATGAAGGTTAATTGACCAAAAAGCCCTTACTTGTAAGCCTTTAAAACTTAACACTTAAGTAAACTTCCCAATTTGCCCTTAAATTTTATTTCAAGTCATGCTCACTTTAGGACATTTTTCTCTCTATCAAATTGAAGGAATTTGATAAAACTTCATTCTAGAGAATTTTTCATCATTGTCTTAATTTCATAACGCCACCAAAATCACTTAATTTGGAGTACTACATCAAAAGTTATGCTCAAAACATTTCAGATTAATCTTATGCTAACACATTTTCCAGCACTTTATTTCCATCCGAAAATTGACATTCTTAAAGATAAAATTGAAACTTGATTTCTTCATAACAATTGTATCCCTATTTCTCTAGTTTAATCCAGATAAAAAATCACCTAATTTGGATTACTAGAGCAAAGGTTATGTCCAAAATACCTTCAGATCTTACTAATCTAAGACTGAACACTAATATGAACTTCAAGTCAGAAATTGACAATCTTAGGGGCTAAATTGAAATTTCATTTCTTCATATAATTTGTATCACCATGACTCAGTTTTATTTTTCCTCAAGAATCACTTCAATCGGATCTCCACAGATCCTGAATTTCGCAAAAGACTGAACAATATTCAGAAAATTATCTAACTCACTTTGATTAAATTACTCATCCTTAATTTAATCTCATAAAAATAAAAATATCCCCTGAGAATGTAGATAATTGTCTTAGGAATCTAACGCTTTGAAAACCATGTCAATCAGATGTCGGACGGAGAAATTATAAGCAAAAGATTGAAAAAGGGTCGGATTGGGAACGAAATATCAAAAACAGAAGGAGTCAAAATGACATACAAATAACCGAAATTTATAAAATTCATAACTATTGATCCCGAACTCCAAATTTGACAAATTTAGTATCAAAAGATAGATCAAAGGAAGCTATACAACTTCTATGAAGGACAGAAAAATCAATTTGTCCTCTAAGGGAGTCAAAAATTTACTCAAAGTTTCTGTCATAATCATCTCTTCCTAAACAACTTCCAAAATTTAGTCGATCATAACTCCTAGCCCCGATATAAAAAAATTACATACTTTATGGCGATAAAAATTTGGGAATATAAGCTACAACTTTCATGTAGACTATTTACTCTAATTTAGATCACATCAATCCGGCGATTTGCCTCAAAGCACAGCATACACAATCATACACTGAAAAGCATTTTCAAAATCAAAACAAAATACACTAACTTTGAATGATCATAACTTTCACTTCCGATATCGAAAAATATCAAATTTTATGGCAACAAAAAGCTCTCAATAGCAGCAACACATTTCCAGAAGATCATTTTTTCAAATTTTGCCTAAATCAAAAAGTCAACTCTCAAGTTAAACTTTCTATCACTATTCATCCCCAAAAAGTCAACTTTCTTAATTCTTTAAATTCTCACTCTTTTTCTCTTTATTTCTTGATTTTCAACTTTCATTTCAATCTACTAATTCACTTTAAATTTCATAACCATACAAATCTATTTAAATTCCAAAATTATTAAAATCCATCAATTCTTTTTCTCATCACTTTCCTTTAAGTATAAATACATCTATACCATAACATATACACAATAACACTCATTTCTTTTTAATTATTATTTCTAAATTCCACTTAAAAAATCGGGGTCCAACACTTTTTGTAATATCCCCACTCAAACTCAACCTAGGATTCTGAACTAGATTGAGTTTGAAGATAAGATGGTTGAGGCGAGCAGCGCGCATGGGCTTTGTTAGTAGATCGACTATCTGATCAATGGAGCTAATGTATTTTACTTCTAGCGTTCCATCAGAGATTTTTTCTCTCTTATGAAGTGCACATCTATCTCGATGTGTTTGGTGAGAGAGTGAAAGACTGGGTTTTGTGAGAGAGATCGAGCCCCATTATTGTCACACCACATAACGAGTTTGTGAGGAACAGTGAAGTCGAGCTCAGTTAGAAGTGAAAGAAGCCAAATTAGCTCAGTAGAGAGTTGAGAGACGGCCTTATACTCAGCTTCAATGCTTGATCAAGCCACGACTTGCTGCTTTTTGGAGTTTCAGTACACCAGGTTTTCCCCCAGGAAGACACAACCACCGGATGTGGATTTCCAATCATCGGGAGAGCTAGCCCAGTCCGAGTCACCAAAGGCGTGAAGAGCAAGAGGGGTCGATGAAGGTTTGAAGTGTAAACCGAGATGAGAAGACCCTTACAAGTAACGAAGAACTCTTTTTAAGGCAATCTAATGAGATTGTAAAGGATTGGAGAGAAATTGACTCAATTTATTGACAATATAACTGATGTCATGCCTCGTATTGTAGAGATATTGCAAGGCTCTAACCATACTACAATAGACAGAGGGATCATCAACAGGAGAACCATCGTAGAGAGAGATCTTGGAGTTTGTGGAGACTGGGGTAGAGCAAGGTTTGCAAGTCATCATATTCGCCCTTTGAAGTAAGTCTCGAATGTATTTATGTTGTGATAGATAAAGCTCCGTAGAATTTTGATAAACCTCAAACCCTAAAAAATAGTTGAGATTGCCAAGAGATTTGAGAGCAAACTGATTATGTATCTAAATAATAATGGCCTGTATTACTTGTTGATTATTGCCTGTGATTAAGATGTTATCAACATAAACCAGTAGAATTATAAGTGTAGCCTGATTTCTCAAGAAGAATAAGGAAGGGTCTGATTTAGAGGTTTGAAATCCCCACTAATTGAGAGCACCTTTGAGTGAGTGAAACCAAGCCTAAGGGGCCTGTTTGAGTCCACATAGAGCTTTGAGCAAGCGACAGACATGAGTAGGATTGGTAGGATCTTCGAAATCTGGAGGTTGGCTGAAGTAAACCTCTTCTTGTAACTCATCATTGAGAAAGGCGTTGTTTACATCGATTTGTTGTATATCCCAATTGTAGGAGACAACCAGTGAGAGAATAGGTTTGATGGTAGAGGCTTTAACCACAGGACTAAAGGTTTCGGTGAAGTCAACCCCAGGAGTTTGATTGAATCCGTTAACAACAAAGCGTTATGCTGGGCCACAGATCCATCAGCATGATATTTGAGTCTAAATACCCATTTGGTGCCCAGAACATTCATATGAGAGGCATAGGGCACTAATTGCCACGTCTAGTTGTGGTTCAATGCATTAATTTCAGTCTGCGTAGCTAGTTTCCAGGTGGGATCATTTAAAGCCTGTGAAACGGAATCAGGTTCTTGAGTGGAGTAAGGAGGGATAACATCGGTGAGTGTAGTGGTGTAGAGTTTAGGTTTATAGATGCCACTCTTAGATCTTGTTTGCATAGGATGAGTAGGTAAAGATGTGGAAGGGACAATGGAGTTATGGGTTGAAAAAACAGGAGGTATAGAAGGATGTGTTGTATGAGCAGAAGTAGTGGGGGAAGAATGGGAACCAGAAACAGATAAAGGAGTAGATAAAAGTGGAGAAGAATGTACCTAATGAGTGTCACCGGACTGTGAAGGAAGTGAGGACTGAGCTACTTCCAGAGAAGTGCCTTGGAGTGACTTGTTAAGATGAGGGACAGGAACTAGAACAGAAAGAGGTAAACAAGTGTTAGAATTAGAAGTAGAGGGTATTTGTTTTGGTGAAAAAAAGGGTTGGATATGGAAATTCCTTCTCATTAAACTTAACATGGCGAGAGATAAAAATTTGGCCCTTGGCATTAAGACACATATAGCCTTTTTGATGTGGACTATAGCCTAGGAATACACATTTTGAGGAGTGAAAAATTAAATTTACGAGTACAGTACTAATAGAGATAGGGAAAGCAATTGCACCTAAAAGGTTTTAAATGCATGTAATTCGGCCTTTTGTGATATAATTTTTCAAAGGGTGATTTGTTATGGAGAGTGGGTGAAGATAAATTATTTATAAGGTATGTGGCAATAGTAAAGGCTTCAAGCCATAGAGTTAGGGGCATATGGGCGTGAGAGAGTAAGGTAAGGCCCATTTCTATGATGTGACAGTGTTTCCTTTCAAAAACATCATTTTGTTGATGTGTATAGGGGCAAGTGAAATGGGGTGTGATGTCATGTTGAGACAAGTAGGGTAAAAAGGAGGGATAGCATCGGTGAGTGTAGTGGTGTAGAGTTTAGGTTTATAGATACCACTCTTAGATCTTATTTACATAGGATGAGTAGGCAAACATGTGGAAGGGATAGTGGGGTTATGGGTTGAAAAAACAGGAGGTATAGAAGGATGTGTGGTATGAGGAGAAGTAGTGGGGGAAGAATGGGAACTAAAAATAGATAAAGGAGTAGATAAAAGTGGAGAAGAATGTACTTGATGAGTGTCACCGGACTATGAAGGAAGTGAGGACTGAGTTGCTTCCAAAGGAGTGCCTTGGAGTGACCTGTTAAGGTGAGGGACAGGAACTAGAGCAGAAAGAGGTAAATAAGTGTTAGAATTAGAAGTAGAGGGTGTCTGTTTTGGTAAAAAAAAGGGTTGGATATGGAAATTCCTTTTCATTAAACTTAACATGGCGAGAGATAAAAATTTGACCCTTAGCGTTAAGACACATATAACCTTTTTGATGTGGACTATAGCCTAGGAATACACATTTTGAGGAGTGAAAATTAAATTTACGAGTACAGTACTAATAGAGATAGGGAAAGAAACTGCACCCAAAAGGTTTTAAATGCATGTAATTCAGCCTTTTGTGATATAATTTTTCAAAGGGTGATTTGTTATGGAGAGTGGGTGAAGGTAAATTATTTATAAGGTATGTGGCAGTAGAAAAGGCTTCAAATCATAGAGTTAGGGGCATATGGGCATGAGAGAGTAAGGTAAGGCCCATTTCTGTGATGTGACGGTGTTTCCTTTCAAAAACACCATTCTGTTGATGTGTATAGGGGCAAGTGAAACGGGGTGTGATGCCATGTTGAGACAAGTAGAGTAAAAAGGCCCATTATCTGTGTGAATAGCTTTAATCTTTTGCTCAAGTTGAAGTTCCATATGAGTTTTGAATTTGATGAATGTTGATAGAGCTTCATATTTGAGTTTGAGAGGATAAAACTAGGTAAACCGTGAGTAGGCATCAATGAAAATTATATAATATCTATGGCCAGCAGATGAGAGGTAGGGTGAGGGTCCTCATATATCTGGGTATATAATTTCAAGAGGTTTACTTGCTGTTATCTCATGATTTCCAAAAGGTAACTGATAAAGTTTACCATAAGTACAAAAGTCACAGAAACTGACAACTTTTAGATTAATAGGTAAATTCATTGACTTTGCTACAAGCTTTAATACACTAGTGGATGGATGTCCAAGTTTGGCATGCCAAACATTTGCATTAACATGAGCAATATTTGCTTCAGCTAGATTTAAACTAGTGTTGAAATTAACAAAACTTAAAGCTGTAGAGTGTTCAGGAGAAAATATAGAGGATACTATGGGTGATGATTTGGATTGGAGTCTTTGTTTTGTGGTAGATGTAGGCTAGGAAGATGATGTTTTAAGGTTGTAAAGGCCATTCTAAAGCACTCCTCTAAGTAGAATCATTCCTGAAACCTTGTCCTTAAAGAGACAACATTCATTAGAAAATTCAACTACAATTTTATTATCCTTTGTCAATTTCGAAATACTCAGAAGATTTTTTGTTATGGAAGGCACATGTAGTATTTGTTTTAAAGCAAGAGGTGTGTGGGTGTTATCATGAAACTTAATGAATGATGAACCAATATGAGCTATAGGTAAAGCATTACCATTTCCCACTATGAGTTGTTCTTTGCCTCCATATTCTGAGCCAATGGACAGGTTCTAAATGTCTGCTATAACATGGTTTGTAGCACCACTGTCTACAAACCATGTGGTGTTATTTGAAGGTTCTGCTGTAGTGTAGGATTGATTGTGAGCAAGAAAGGTCTGAGGAGAGTTATGTGTGGACTGAGAATTTCCTTGAAAAGTAGACTGTGAATGTGTAGATTTCCAGGGAGGTTGTGTGCCTTGCCATGATTGATCGAAGCGCTTATAACACTTTAGTGCATCATGGCCTGGCTTTTGACATAATTGAAAGAAAATACGAGAGTTGTCAGACTATTTTCCTCCTCTGCCACAACCTCCTCGGCCTCTAGAACCAGTCCTTCCTCCTTGATTGTGGTTCCTGATCTGATTGTTATAGCTAGCAAAATTTGCAGTAGGTGCTGGAATATTTGTTTGAGACACTGTGTTTAGTTGTTCTAGTCGAGTCTTATGCATCATGAAAGAGTATTGTGTTTCTTGAAGTGTAGATAGAGTCATGTTGTGAGTTAAAAGAACAACCACAAGGTCATACTCATGCCCTAAGCCATTTAGTGCACTGAGAACAAGCTCATGTTCAGTTATAGAGTATCCTGCCAACAGAAGAACATCTCCTATTGATTTAATTTTCTGCATATTGTCCGAGTTCCGGCAAGTACGGGTCATGCAAGTAAATAGGGAAGTAAGAGTATCGATCCACAGGGAGTTAGTGAACAATTACTAGGCTAAAACCATTCAATTATTTGGGATGATCACTTAAATGTTGATAATTGAGAAATTGATTAATTAACGAATTGCTAAAATTAATCTTAAAACAAATAGAATAACCGCAATTTATGACTGAAAGGGATGAATCAAATATGTA
>JANIHY010000208.1:46989902-47001725 GCA_027479065.1 Erythroxylum brevipes
ACAAGTCGACTTATCGGTGCTGAATGCGTGTAAGTCGACTTACTCATTGTACAAGTCGACTTGTACACGACTTACACCTACAGGAGGGTGCTGCGCCCTCGTGCGCATCGCGAGGGCTCGCGGTCACCCTCGCGACACTCTCGCGCTGGTCGCGAGGGCAACCTGACTTCCCTCCACTCTTGTGGCCATAAATTTTTCTTCTGACCCCCGATTGACTTAATTTTTTAAGTGTTCGATTTCTAAGACATTCTTCTACCTCTCTATAAAATTTTGTAGGTTTTGATATTAATTTGAAAAAGATGGATTCAATCAAAGTGAGAGGATCGGTTAAAAGAGTATGAGTTGCATATTTTTCTGAACATGCTTCAGTATTTTGGTGATATCTCAATATGTAGATATCCATTTGAGTTTATTCTTATTTCAAAATAAACTAGAGACATGGATATACAAATGTTCTGAAGGAATTGAATTTCAATTCAGCCCCTAAGATTTTCAATTTCTGAAGTGAAGTTGAGTATAGTGTTCAGTCTTAGATTAGCGTTAGCCCGAAAGTGTTTTGGTCATAACTTCTTTATTTCTGAACCAATTTGAGTGTTTTTGGTGTCTTTAGAAATTTAAGACACTGGCGAACAAATGTTGTGAAGAAGCCAGACTGAAATTCCAATTGGAAGTTCCCCAAATATGTTCTGTAAGTTATGAGAAGTGAGCCCTCCATGCTGTTTATGACTTCCGAATGTTGGGCTTCGGAAACGAGGCCCAACATGCTCCATGGTTTGTCATAATCGTATGTACATGATACACGTATGGATAAGCTATGTTGTTGAGAATGATGTCAGTTGATGATATAAGATGATCATAGATTGGCAGATAATGTATGTTAGAATTGCAGATTGAGATCCTTACTTCTTTCAAAAATGTTAAGTAGGTATAAGGATTAATCAGACAAACGAATGGGTCACGTTAGATTTTCAGTAGAATATAGAAAAAAATTAGGGTTACTACGAGTTTTGGTAGCATTAAGCCTACCAATTCCCTAGTGTCAACACGATCCAAAAGGCAGGTCGTGTCACATATTAATCATTGTTAATCA
The DNA here is from genome assembly GCA_027479065.1 of Erythroxylum brevipes. Lineage (NCBI taxonomy): Eukaryota > Viridiplantae > Streptophyta > Magnoliopsida > Malpighiales > Erythroxylaceae > Erythroxylum > Erythroxylum brevipes. Next base: position 46,990,993 of record JANIHY010000208.1, read on the forward strand.
TAACTGAATAAGATTAGCAGTTAATGATTAATAACTAATTTGTAAATAAAGTATAATTTAATAAATCATTTAATTTATTATATTCTAATTACCATTATTAATCAAGTATCACATTTTCATAAATCAATTAGTTAGTTATATTTTAACTAACTCATAATATTTTAATTACATGAAATTATATTTTAATTTACTAAATAGTTGTAATTAAATTCATTAAAAAGCAAAAAATATTTTAGATGCATTAATAATAACATAAGTAATAATTACGTGTTAACAACCAATAATTAATTAATTAATAAGATTTCAATAAATCAATTATTTAATGGTATATTTATTATTATGAATTATATTTTAATTAATTTCATTTAATTAAGGAATTAAAATAGATCTTTTCACAGGCGTCATAACTAAGTCACGTATGTGACGCTATAAAAGTAAAAGCTTATTTTATTTTAATTAAATAATCATTTAATTACTTTGTTATTAGTCAATAATATCCTTGAGTAGGTTTTGTTGTAGGTTTTAACTACAGACACTTGGGGTAGCAGGTCAAAGCACCGCAGTATCAGAGCTCACCCAGTCTTCAACTCTTCGCAGCCACTCCTCAGTAGCAGTTCGACTTCCCTCATTGGATAGCAGTAGCTCAATATCCAAGTCTTCTTTGCTTCATCAGAAGTCGCAGCAAAGTCAAGTGAAGAATCCACACCTCCACCACATTCAACACATCAAGTCTTACTTATTAAAGTAGGTTGAGAGGATATTTCGACCTCTCCTCAGTTGTACAGCTTATGTTTTCCCCCTAGGGGTTCACCCATGGTTTTTGATGGTATTAGTTCTATATGAGGTTGGGCTTGGTAGTTGACGCACACCGCGGAAAGATTGACGTCGATAGGATGATGATTTCAATGGGTATTTTGTCTTATGGGGTTTTGACCTAAAGGAAATAAAAAGGATAGATATTTGGAATTCAGCAAACAAGAAAATAAAGGACACGCAAGGTTTGATTTCTACGATACCTCTCGGAAACTTGTTCCGAGCAATCCTGATGATCAAAATAAAATCAAGAAAGGATACGCAAGGTTTGATTTCTACGACACCTCTCGGAAACTTGTTCCGAGCAATTCTAATGATCAAAATAAAACCAAGAAACGAACAATCAACACACTACAATTGAGAAAACAATTGATAAGTGAAAGATAGTTCGAAAAGTAACAAGAACAAGAGAACAATGTTCTCCTTAAAGCCATCGGCATTCAAAACAACATCATCTCTAAATTGTAAAACCCTAAAATATAAGTATTTATACCTAGGTCAAATAATAAAAGATTGGGCTAAAACACATGAAAGCCCAAAATAAAACGAAGTCCAAAAATTAAATAAATAGGTTTGATATCTTCTTGAGTTTAAGTGATGAAGCATTAAATAGCCAAAGTCTTCGTATTTTCAAGCTCTAAATATATCCAATCCAAAGATTTGAGTTAAGTGGATTAATTTGAGCTTAATTCTATTAAACTCTCCTCTAATAAGCTCGGAAATCGCCATCTTCTCAAGTCACCTTATCCTTTTGGTCTTCTTAAAATTAAAAAGAAAAAGAAAAACAAAGACGCTGAAAATCCATCGTAGTCCTCAACCATCCACAAGTTTCCTCATTCTCCTTAAGGAAACATAAAAATGAAACAGAGCGTAGCAGCTGGTAGAGGGGGAATCTTCTTCTTGGCTGCGTTGGTTGTTTTCTTTGGATGTCCGGAACTTTGTTTCGGTAGTGCTGGATCCTGTGCGTCGCCGCTTCACGGTGATGATGCGCATGCTCACCACTACCACCCTCATGATCATCATGCCTGTGATCAACATCATCATCACCGTCATGACCATAGCTTAAGCAAGTCGACGCTGCCGGAAGAGTTGGCGGAGGAGGAAGATATGAAGCTCTATGGATTTGATAACTTCTATTCTCAAGATCACCACCATGATTTAAGTCTGTCTGGTTTAGGTAATGATCGTTTCGTCTAATGTTTCTGAAGATCGGAGTTTGGGGGGGATTAAGCTCTTGTGTGTGCTTGCTTGCAGGTCTTTGGTTACATTCTTTGGGATGCTCCCTTTTAGTGAGCTTGGCTTCCCTCGTCTGCTTGATCATCTTGCCTCTCGTATTTAGTAAGTCGCTTAAAAATCTCTCCTTTTCAGATTAACCCACTTTGATTTCCCAATTCATTTTATTTCTCGAGTGTTCTTGTCCAATTATTAAGTGTACTGGCTTTCATTAATTTTAAAAAAATCGTCTTGCTTATTGGCCAACCCTGCATATTGTTTCAATGCAGCACAGGGAAAGATATCCAAGGAAGTTGTAGATACATTGGCCTTATTTGGGGTTAGGATTTTGAGCCTTTCATGTTGAATTTATGAATACATTATGTTTTCACCTTATTATCATTATGTCAAATTGCTGGCATACTCCACATTGGATAGTATGTTATATAAATAGAAGGACCAATGCGTGCATAGTCCACATTGGATGGTATACCATATAAATAGAAGGACCAGTGCTATCATTTATTCCTTTGGATAGTATCCTATGTCACACTAGATTATGGTGGCAGCATTCTTTTGGAAACCATCATATGATTTGGCTTTGAAATTAAATTTAGTTGCTAAATGAAGAGTAAACTTGTGGCTTGCAACCATCATAGTGCAAGTTTGAGTATTGTGAACAACCACTTCATGTTAAATGCTGAAGGATAGGCAAATATGAGAATCCTACATCCCAGGATCCTTCTTTAGGGTTTTTGTAATTATGCAGCAATTTCATAGTCCATATGGGTTGGAACCAAATTCAATTTATTCATTTAAACAACTGCATGCCTTTTCTTCTACTTTTAACTTGTAGTCTGGTTGGTTCCAATTATGTTAACCCTTTACAGGCAGGAGCTATGTTAGGTGATGCTTTTCTTCATCAATTACCCCATGCATTTGGTAAGATCTTGATGACTTGACTTTCTTGACATTTACTAATAATTTTGAAGGTAGTAGTTCCTAGCTCCTGTTTTGTGATTCTTTTTCAACTTCGCATTTCATTTTATGCACTCATAGAAATGTTTCACGTATGTAATTCTCTTGTGATTGGAGAGTTAGTGAATATGCCCCCTATAATGAGGTATTTGATATCAATATCATACTGAAAGCAATAAACTATATAGTGTAGTCTCACATGTCTATTAGAGCATAAGCTAAGCATTAAATAAGCACTTTTGATATTATCTTCTCTAAGTTACATGGCATACATTTGTGTTTGAGAGTTTTTGAGTTCAAGCCACATTGTGATTGTTTATGGTGAGTTTTCGGTTTGTGATGATTTGTAAACATTTCATTTAAAGGGTGGTGTTAGAAGTATATTTTCCATTTGTTAGCCACGTTTGACAATTTAATCTTTTGGGCTGACTGGTGTTTTCGTCCTGGTTTATAGTAGCCTGATATCCATGGTTTTTTTTTGTTTGGGTTTCCGATTTGCTGGTTTGCCGTGGATCTGCCAACGCTTATCCTTAGGGTGACCTGGTTTGTTGCAATGATCACATCTAGATTTTTCTTTTGTTGATTTTGACTGAGCCCTGTATTAGAGCTATGGGTCCCACTTGGTCCACCCCCTATTTGTGATTAGTGAGATACTAAAGTTGATTTTTCTTCTAATTCATTTCGAATGCCTCCAGTCATGATAACCTTTCGTCGGCTCTCCTCTCTTCTTACCTCCGAGAAGACTCCCATAAAGTGGGTAAAGGGCATCATCCAAGAATCCTTCCTCGCACATCATCTGGTTCACGGTTTAGCCCGACAAGGAACTCAAGTACTTTCTCATTCTCCACTTTCTTCTTATACCTAACACTATCCAATGCACAATCCCATTCTTCTTCTATATTTAAATCAAGTTCTTGCCATAAACCCATCATCTCCATTTAGTAATCAAATCACTTCCCTCTCTCCCTGTTTAATCTACCATGGCCGTGTTTTAATTTCGAAGGTTTGGGAGACGTTTTCGGCATTTGAATATATTTCCCTAACGACGTCCCATACCTCTTTCGCTGTAGGTAGAAATAGATAGGACTTCCCGATGGAGGGCTTCATTGAATTGATCAGCCATGCAATCACCATCGAGTTTTCAGATCTCCACTTTTGTGGTGGTGGTTTGTTCACCTCTCCTGTAAGATACCCAATCTTCCCTTTTCCATCGATAATCAATCAGATTGAATGTGCCCATTCTCTAAAATTTCTTTCATTCAACTTCTCTCCTGTTAGGACCCATATTGGGAATGGTTTCCTTTCTGTCGAGGGCTTCAAATATAGCTGATCATTTGTTTATGACTCCGGTTTCTGTCATGGTTGCCATTGTCTATAGATCGATTTGTTTTGATACCATGAAGATTTGAGAGAGAACCAAAACTGACGAATTTATGTGGTTCAGTCTATTGAGACTTACGTCTATGGTAACTAAAACTTCTATCTTTTCTTTTATTTCTGTCTTGTATTTTTCTGTTGACATCATACATATATATAGGGAACCACACTGGCTATTTTAGGAAGTAAACTAATATAGGAAGGATTTTGATTTGATACGAAATCCCTGATAACCCCCCAATAGATCAAGTATTAATTAGAGGACTAATATTCTTTTGGGATCTTCTCTAATTTACATCTCCAACAAGCTCCTCCACAAATGGCCCTTTGCTAGCCATCACCACATCTACCATAACTCCTGCTTGGGTCCAAGAAGTCTTTCACTCTTACCAAGGGGACTATACAAAATCTCATTACTTCTCAGTCCATATCACCTAACTCCCTAATCACTCCTTGACCAAAGGCATCCTCAAATACAAAAATAGGCTTTATGTAGGGACTGCCACTTCACTAAGGCGGCAGCTTATTGCCCTATGCTTGACTCTCCACTAGGTGGCCACGCAGGGATAAGGGACACTCTTACTAGACTTCAATCCTTCTATTGGCCATGAATGCAGAAATAGGATATTGACGGGATCTTTGGTTGTGACACTTGTCAGAGATGCAAACCAGAAACAGTGGCTTCTCCTGGCCTCCTACAACCACTCCCCATTCCCTCCTAGATTTGGACTGATGTTACGATTGATTTTATTGAGAAATTTCCAAATTTTGAAAGCTATGACACCATCATGGTTGTAATTGACATGTTTTCAAAGATGACACATTTTATCCCTCCATCTCACCCATTTACTACAGCTATTGTTGCCTAAGCCTTCTTGGAGCAGATCTTCAAACTCCAGGGCATGTCTCAAATCATTATTTCTGATAGGGATAAATTTGTCACTGGAAACTTTTGGCAAGAACTCTTTAAATTTATGGGCACCCAACTCAAGTTCAACACAGTTTATGACCCTCAAATTGATGGCCAATCTGAGAGACTCAACAGGTGCCTAAAAACCTATTTTAGGTGCATGACTCTCCATAAGCTAAATCATTGGTGTAAATGGCTCAACTTGGCCGAGTGTTGGTATAACACCAGCCATCACTCTACCATTAATCTCAGTCCCTTCCAGGCTGTTTATGGCTTCCATCCTCCACTACTAGTCCTCCCTTTCCTTCCCTCATCCATTGCGACAGTGGAGGAATTTCTCCAATCTTGAGAAGCAATGAATGCTTATCCCAAGGAAAGCTAGCAACAACCTCGAATAGAATGAAGCAGACTGTTGATAAACACAAAACTCCCAGAGAATTTATAGTGGTTGATCTGGCTTATTTCAAACTCCATTCCTACAGACCCTACTGCTTCCAACTCCCTGCTGATTGCAAGATACATCTTGTTTTTCATGTCTCCTTGCTGAAGAAAAAGGTTGGGAATCACATACACGTAGAAGGGTATTAAAATAAATTTCTGCCAGCAGTTAGTTCTGTTAGTTTCTATTGCTCCTTGTAGTTCTTTATGTTCTTTAGCTTATGGACGGAAAAGTTGTTGGCTAGCTGTATTGACAAAGTAGATTCTGTTCCCTTCTCCTCTAGTACAGCTAATCATTGTTGTTCCCTTTATTATGTAACAGAATTTCCTACGGGGGATTATCAAGATTAATCAATAGAGAAATTCCTCTCTCTCTTCCCCTTTCTCTCTCTCTCTTGTTAGCCTCCTATTCTGTCTTTATCCCTCTAAATACTTCTATTCTGGGTTATCCATAATTTATTATTCAAACCTTAAGTTTAATCCCAACAAATATCAATTAATTATCTATAAAATATCAACAAATAGTAGGAGTTTGTGGTTGAAATCGAGGTTTATGCAACAACATATATTGTTGATACATCTCCCTCATATCACTCAGCTCTAGAATTTGCTTCACTTGAGTCTCTTGCAACTTCATCTGTGCGCAATGCATCTCATTGCATTTCTATCATCTAGTTGCACTCTTTAGTACCATCTGCCTTCATCTTGATTTGGTGGTTTCAAAAAGGAATTTGGTTCTAGTGCCAAGAATGATTGTAGATCTAAATGTTACCACAAAACTATCTAAATCTGGAAGAATGTTAGGGAGAAAGAGAAAAGATAAACAATTGCAAATAGAAACGAAAGTGTTATAATGTTGCTTAAAATCTCTCAGCTGAGCATGAAAAAAAATAAATAAATCTAACAATATTTAATGATTGTATAAAAAGACAATCAATAGTGAATGCCACTTGATCCAATCAACTGCTTTTTTACGTATTAAAATGACATATCGTATTCCTTCTCAAATGTTCACTCTAGTGACCTGAGACCATTTGAATCATATCATCAATTGCCTTTTGCATTTTGTCTTCTCCTGAATAACAATCTATTTACTTTTCCTTATTAGAAAAAAGTATTTATATGCTAACGTGCCCTTTTTAGTTTATGGTTATCAGAGTAGGATTCGTTTTTTATTTTGTAAATTTAATTAGAATTCATATTCCATTAAGATTATGGTTTCAAAATTGATAGTTTTGTTTGTTTTGAAGTGTGATTCTTAATTCTTGATACAAACCTTAGATATGATCCTTAGATTTAACGTTTCTATAAAATCTAGCCTTTAAATCCTATTCTTGCACACTAAAAATTTCCAACAACCCTAAAATTTGCAAGTTATACATATTTTATCAAATGATTTGGATAGAGGACTATCTGTAGAGAATATGGTTAAATCATTTTCAGGGTTGGAGGTTGGAGGTTGTAGGGAGTATGGCTGATATTTTATGTTACTCCTGACTAAGCTAATAATGAACCATATAAGTGCTTATAGCAGATTTTGAATATCAATTTGGGCTAAGAAATACTAGTAGGATTTTGCAAATTTTTTCAAGTGTAAGGAATGCATTAGTAAGACCCTATCAAACAATCGTTTCCTTTTTGCAGGTGGTGAGCACTCCGATTTGCACGACCATGGAGATCATTCTCAAGTTGGACGAAATTCACACTCACATTCTTTGAAGGATCTCTCTGTTGGATTGTCTATTTTAGGTTAGTATATGCAGTCACATTCTAGCTTACGGTTGCCATCAAACTTTTTTGGGCATACATATAAAGATAGAATTTGATACATTCATGTCCGCATACATCATTCAATATGTGTTGAGCTCATCCTACAAGTTCAATTCTTAGGTTGGATGGTTTCTTGACATGGTATTAAAGTGTTGTATAATTAGAAGGGCTTGTGTCAAGCCACACTACCTCATTTGTGTTGAAATTGTGATTGTTATAATTTCTCCACGTCATGTGAGGAGACTTGTCAGAATATATATGATCTATTTGTAAGACCTAATTTAATAACTTAAACTTTTGGTTTGATTTGTCCATACTTCATATGAGGAGGCATGTCATTGGAAAAGACTATTATTGGTTATCACCCTTTTATCACTTATACAGTTATACTAACCCAAATGTCTGACTGCATTTCCTGTATTTGTTTATCTCCTCAATGGGTATAAATGATACATGCATAGCTTGATGATATCTTAAAAGATCTCAAGTTAACTTTGTTAACATGGTACACAACTTGATATCTTAAAAGATCCCAAGTTGACTTTTTAACAACGTGGTATACCATCTTAGTTAATCCAATTCATTAAATGATGTGATGGAAATCCCCAAAGTACAATAACAACCTCGTAAAAATATCGTTGATATGCAGGATCTAGAGAAGTCCAGCAGTGTGCAACTTTATTCCTAATTAGTAGAAAGACTGTTTTCGAGAACTCCCCAAAGAAGTATTTTGATGAAATAATTTTTGGATTTTGATCCAAATGAATTGTAATTTTATGATATAAATTATGACAGTTATGTTTGACATGATATAGTTTTAAATCACATCAATAGATTATTATTCATTTTCTTTCCAATCGTGGTTTTAGATTGCCAGGGTCTTTATTGTCATCTATGATAACCTTCTTATGGGGGTTTTGTTTCCTAGATTTGCCACGATGTCATGTTGCCTAAAATTTGAGGCAATGTGCCTATTGTTGAATGTGTTGAATGTTGAAGATAATTTGTATTACATGAATTTTTATACATAGGAACAAGAGTTTATATATAAAATTCCTAAGACTATGTAGGAAGTAATCTAGCTATTAACTCTATGCAATCTCTCAATTATTGGAGAGATTATAGGTGTATTTATAACAATATCAATGCTAATAATCTCTAGTCAACACTCCCCCTCATGTTGGTGCATAGATATCGCACATGCCCAACTTGCAAACGAGGTTATGAAACTGTTTGTTGTAGAGTCCTTTGGTGAAGACATCGGCCAGTTGTTCACATGGAATAATTGCAGAGAGCCATTCACAAGTTTCTCCTTCATGAAGTGTTGGTAAATTTCTGTCTTTTTTATTCTATCTTGTTGAACAAGATTGTGAGCTATACTAATGGCAGCTTTGTTATCACAGTGGAGAGATGAACTTCCTTCATCCAATTGTAATTCATTCATCAGCTTTTTTACCCACAATAATTTGCACATTCGCACACACCTTAAGCCATAGCTCTATATTCGACTTCTACACTGGATCTAGCAACTACATTTTGTTTCTTGCATTTCCATGTGACTAGATTTCCTCCTATGAGCGTACAATAACTAGTGGTTGATCTCTTATCATCTGGAGATCCAGCCCAATTAGCATCTGTAAATGCTTCGATCTTAAGATGACCATTGTTAGTGAGCATAAGGCCTTTCCTGGAGCAGACTTTAGATAGCGCAAAATGCGGAATACAACTTGTAAGTGTGGTTCTTGTGGATCATGTATGTACTGACTTAATAGACTAACTGCAAATGCTATGTTTGGCCTAGTGTGAGATGAGTCTTCCAACTAACATCAGATATCTTCTCATGTCCACTGATGTATTTGTTCCTGCTTGCAGTTTGTGGTTGCTCTTGATAAGAGATTCAGCTGTTTTACAACCCATCATACCGATTTCTTCTAATAAGTCTAGGACATATTTTCTCTAGGAGATAAAGATTTCTCTTCTTGATCTAGCGACTTCAACTCCCAAGAAACATCGCAATTTTCCTACGTCCTTAATTTCAAATTCTTGAGCAAGTAGTTTCTTCAACCTAGCCATCTCTTTTGTATCACTTCCAGTTACAATAATGTCATCAACATAGACAATAAGAAGCGTGATCTTACCTTGGAAGTGCTTGATAAATAGGGTATGATTTGCATTACTTTGTTGATAAGCAAAGGAGATTATAGCCCGATTGAACTTTTCAACCCATGCTCGTGGTGATTGTTTCAGCCTATACAAGGCCTTTTTTAACCTACAAACCATCACTTGTGTCTTCTCGTCTTCAAACCCTGGAGGAATCTCCATTACACCTCCTCCTCCAGATCCCCATGAAGAAATGCATTTTTAACGTCGAGTTGCTATAAGTCCCAATCCAAGTTAGTTGCACATCAGAGTAAAACTCTCATTGTCTTCATTTTAGCAACAGGAGCAAAGGTTTCATGATAGTTCACTCCATTTGTTTGAGTAAAGCTTTTAGCCACCAATCTCACCTTGTATCTCTCAATGGATCCATTGGGCTTATACTTCACTGTGAATACCCATTTGCAGCCAACCATCTATGTTCCTTTTGCAGTAGTGACAAGTTCCCAAGTCTTATTTTTTTTACCGGTGCCTTCATTTTTTCAATCATAGCTTCTTTCCATTGGACAATTTTCATTGTTTATCTCCAATCATGTGGAATAGACACAGAAGAAACAGACAAGTCAAAGGCTTTATAGGCAGGAGAGAGTGAGTCCTATGTAACAAAGTTAGAAATTGGGTGCTTGATGCAACTTCTAACACCTTTTCGAAGAGCAATCGGCTTATCTAAATCATTAGATAAATCATATTCTAGCTCACCAGTGTTTTCGAGGGAAGATGATGGCATTGGCATAGACTGCATAATGGTTTTTTTTGTCTTATCTCGCCTTTGAGTGTGTCTTTAAGTCTGGTCTATTTAAGCATCGACTTCGATCCTCTTGAACCAAACTAGTTGTCTCCCCATGAATTGTTCTTCTTCCTTGGATCACGTTATCTATAGAGTCAAGCAACACTTCGTCTTCAATCTCACTTCTCCCCTTGAAGAGAAGTTGGGGATGTGGTGAAATAGGACTTATACTCTAGAAAAGTGACATTCATACTTACAATGTATTTCTTAGATAGGGGGTGATAACACTTATATCCTTTTTGTGTGGGAGAATATCCAACAAACACACATTTCAAAGCTCTTGGCTCCAAC
>JANIHY010000208.1:47040270-47051346 GCA_027479065.1 Erythroxylum brevipes
AGATTGTCTATCTTCATCTTCAAAGCAGTACACTCCATCTACCTCTTTAGCACTGCCAATCATCTTCCCCGATGACAGGTCCTGTATAACACAATGAGTAGGGAAAAAATGAGCACTACAATTAGCTTGTTTTGTCAATTTACTGACTGACAAAAGATTGCATTCTAAGTTAGGGACATGTAGAACAGAATTTAGTTTCATAGAATCTGTTACTTTGATATCTCCTTTTCCTGCAACTGAGGAGGAATCATCATTTGCTACCTTAACTTTTTCATGTCCAGCACATAGAAAATATGAATGAAACATATTAAAATCATTTGTCATATGATCCGAAGTTCCGGAATCAACTATCCACCTCTTCCTACCGCATGAGGATTAAAAAGCTTTTAGGATATTACCTCTCATAGTAGCATTGGCAACTATGCTTGCCTTCTGTTGGTTGCTGTCACTTGTTGGTTGCTGTCACTTTGAAGGTTCTGCAGCACTGCCAATAGTTTTCCTAATGAATTATTTAGCTCACCTCCTTGTTGTTTCTGACTACTTTCAGATCTTTCTGTTCCTCCCTCACTAGATACTTGGTAGCTTCGATTTTTTCCCCTTTTTGGTTTCCAATCTAGAGGCTTTCCATGAATTTCCCAGCATGTATCTTTGGTGTGGCCACTTTGTTTATAGTGTTCACACCACTTCTTTCCATGAATGTCCCAGCATGTATCTTTGGTATGGCCACTTTGTTTACAATGCTCACACCACTTCTTATGATTTTTCTTACTGGATTCACCATGTGATAATGGGGCAGAAGTTTCATTTGAAGATACTAGAGTTCCATTTAGTTCCTCTTTCAGTTCCTCTTTTAGCACGATTTTCCTCCTTGCTGCTTCTCTCCTAACTTCAAAAAATACTTTCTTAGCTGTAGGCAAAGGAATTCTACTTAGGATTCTTCCATGAACATCATCCAAGTTTTTATTGAGACCAGCCAAAAATTCAAAGACTCTCTTCTTTTCAATCTTCTGGTTGTACATCACTGCATCTTCCTTGCACCTTCATTCTTCATCGGACAGTAGGTCAAGTTCCTGCCACAAAGCTATCATTTCCACCCAATATTCTGTAACTTCTCTATCACCTTGCATCATTTGCCACAACCTTGTTTTTATCTCATAAATCTATGTTGCATCCTCTTCATCAGAGTAGGACTGTCGCACTCCATCCCAGATTTCTAGGGCTGTTGGTAGAAACATAAAGGTCCCTTTTGATAGGTGCTATCATGGCATTGATAAGCCATGATGGAACCATGGAATTATCTTTCTCCCATTGTCGTATAGCTTGTATGTTTGCTGTCCGATGATGAAGCTCAGTTTTCCTCTTCTTCCAATGATGAGTTTCATAGCTTGAGCCCACTCTCGATAGTTTGTTCCATTGAGTTTATCGGACACAATGTTAACTGAAACTACCTCACAAGAGGTCATTGATGACTGACCTCCAGTCGGGATTGTTGTGGAGGATCCCTCAATATTGGAAGTCATTTCTTGACTTTTTGGGGTTGTCTCCTCAGTTTCACTATCACATGGCTCTGATACCATGTGAATCAGAGCTTATTTGCTCTATATCTCTTTTATTTGAGACTGCATTATATATATATATGAATAGGTTTACAGAATAGGATAGAAAAATCTGTACAGATATGGAAATATAATCCTAGGATACTATATGTCTACAAGATATTGCTATCTAATCTAAAAGATCTGATTATGATTAGATCATAATATTATGAGATATGCATATCTTTGACCACATGCTTCTATATGTCATCAATAGCCAACTTGGTAACTAGAATATTGAATTGCCTCTTGTGTAACCCCTTGAATGTCAGCTATCTGTTGTGATGTTAGAATATAGGAAACACAAATTAATCCTTCTTCAATCTTTTCCTTGATGAAGTGCTTGTCAACCTCAACATGTTTTGTTCTATCATGAAGAACATGGTTCAGAGAAATTGAAATTGCAGCTTTGTTGTCACAATACACTTTCATAGGAACTGAAATAGGAATCTGTAATTCCTCCAGTACCCTTTTAATCCATAGGACTTCACAAATTCCATGTGCCATTGCACGAAACTCAGCTTCGACACTGCTTCTTGCAACAACGCTTTGTTTCTTACTCCTCCAAGTTACTAAGTTACCACCAACAAATGTGCAATGACCTGAAATTGATCTTCTATCTATAGCACTACCTGCCCAATTAGCATTAGTATAGACTTCTACTTGAAGGTTGTTCTACTTACGAAACATTAAACCTTGCCCATGTTTTCCTTCTAGATATCTTAGTATCCCATATATAGCATTCAGATGTTCTTGACCTGGTGAGTGCATAAATTGACTCACTAAGGTCACGGAAAAGGCTATGTTAGGTCAGGTGTCTGACAGGTATATTAATATCCCAACTAGTTGCTGGTATCTCTCCTTATTAATAACGTTTTCAGGTTGAAATGTTTTGAAATTTACACCAGTCTTAACAGGAGTACCAGCTACCTTGCATCCTAGTAATTCGGTCTCATTCAATAGGTCCAGAATATATTTCCGTTGGTTCACAAATATCCCATCCTTGGATCTAGCAAATTCCATTCCGAGGAAGTATTTTAGAGGTCTAAGATCTATGATCTCAAATTCTTTGGCTAATCTCTTCTTCAACTCTACTATTTCAGATACATCATCTCTTGTTATGATAATGTCATCTACGTAAATAATAAGAATCGATTGCATACCTGCCTTGGACCGTTTGTAGAACAATGTATGATCATCTTGGCTTTGACAATAGCGGTAGCTCTTCATAGCCCTTCCAAACCTGTCAAACCATGCTCTAGGGGATTGTTTTAGTCCATATAATGACTTCTTTAGCTTGCACATCTTATTTCTCCCATAGGTATCCTCAAAACCTGGGGGTAAGCTTATAAAGACGACTTCTTCTAGGTCTCCATTAAGAAATGCATTTTTTAACATCTAGATGATGTAAAGTCCTCTCAAAATTTACAGCCAAGGATAACAATATTCGAATTGTATTTACCTTTGCAATAGGAGCAAATGTCTCTTGGTAGCCAATACCATAGGTTTGAGTAAATCCCTTAGCAACTAATCTTGCCTTCAACGTTTCCACACTACCATCGACCTTAGACTTAATAATGAAAAGCCATTAGCAACCTACCAAACTTTTATCTCTAAGAGAGTTCACAAGTTCCCAAGTTTTATTCTTCTCAAGAGCATTTCCTTCTTCCATAATAGCTAATCTCCAATCTGGATCTCGAAGTGCTTCCTGAATGTTTTTTATTTTATTTTAGAGATAAATGATTTATGTGTGTGTGTGATAGTTTCCCATAAGATACGTAGTTTGATATGAGATGATTGGTGCAAGCCTGCTTCCCCTTTCTAATGTCAACAGAGAGATCAATACGAATACCACGTAATTTGTGGGTCAGTAGGTATAGGTTGATCATTAATAGAGACAATAAGGGGTAAAGTAGCATAAGGGTTACCTTAATTGTTCCCATGCTCCTTCTCTGAGGGATTTGAGAGGCCATTGTAGGTTGTTCTCTACTTCTCAATTGAGTCTTCCTCTTAGTATAAACACAAAGCTTAGTATTTCGTTCCTTAGGAGTGAACAATAGTATTTCTCCCGCTGTGGATGAATCTGGATTTCCTAGCATGGACAGGTTAGAAGTGGTATCTTTGGCTTCATTATCAGAAATTGTATTGTGATCAATAATGACCGTGAGTAAGGGATTAGGAGTAATAGCCCAAATTTTTTTTGCCTCATTAGAGTTCTCCTGTTGGAGACATTTTTTTTTATGTTCTTGGAATGAGACATCCATGGAGACAACAATTTTTTGAGTTAAAGGATTGTAGCACTTATAACCTCATTGACTTGGAGCATACCCAATGAAGACTTATTTTTCAGCTCTTGGATCTAGTTTGGAGTTTCCCCTATTTTAGTTGTGAACATATGTAGTACACCTAAATATCCAAGGAGGAAGAGTAAAGTAAAGTCTATTTTCAAGAAAGCATTGTTTAAACATATCTAAGGGTGCATGATGCAAAACACGGCTAGACATTCAGTTAATTAAGTATGATGCAGTCAAAACAGCCTCACCCTAAAGGTATCTTGGCACATTAATTGTAAACATAATGGACCGATTGACTTCTAGTAAATGTTTATTTTTCTTTTCAACGATACCATTTTGTTGAGGAGTGTTAACATACATACATTGGTGAACAATGCCTTTAGACTTAAGAAATTTCCCAAGGACTTCATTAAAATACTTGGTACCATTGTCAGAGTGAAGTATACCAATGCATGTGTGAAATTGAGTTTCAACCATGGTATAGGAGTTTTGAAAGATTTGAGCAAGTTCAGATTTTTTCACGTATTAAATAGACCCAACATAGCCTAATATGATTATCAATAAAAGTTAAAAACTATTTTTTCCCGGTAAGAGTTTTAACACGGAATGGACCCCAAACATCACTATGAATTAAGTACAATGGTTTGGATGGTTGATATGGTTTTGCAGGGTAAGAAATCTTATGACTTTTGGATAAAATGCACTGCTCACAATGAACAATCCACAAACTTAAACAAATAAGGTAAAAATCTTTTTAGGTAAGAGAAATTAGGATGTCCTGATCTGTTATGCCAAAGCAAAATCTTTTCTTTAGCAGGGGTAGAACAAATGCTACTTAAAGCCAAGAGCTTCTTTATTCTTCAAGTTATCATCAACTAAGTAGTAGAGACCATCTATCAACTTGGCACTGTCAATCATCTTCCTCGAAATTAGTTCTTGAAAAACACAATATGAGTCAAAAAAAGTAATGGTACAATTAGAGTCATGGGTTAGTTTGCTTACGGACGACAGATTACAAGCTAGTTTTGGAACATGTAGGACAAATTTAAGGCAGATATTTGAGGATAGAGTTACTGAACCTTTACCAGCTACAGCAGGAAATGATCCATCAGCTATACAGATTTTTTCATAACCGGAACAAGGGTCATAAGTAAGAAATAAATTATAGAAGAACTGGTCATATGGTCAGATACTCCTAAATCAATGATCCATGGAGTGAAATTATATGGAAAGGAACATGATAAAGCAGTAAAATCCCTACTAGTTTGTACCATAGAGGCATTAAGAGCACTTGAGGATTCAGTTTTGGGTTTCAGAAGCTTCAGAATATAGTTGATCTGCTCTTGTGAGAACTAACTAGCATCCACCTCTTGTGCTGATGGGATTTTGCGTGATTCATAGTGAGTTGAATCACTAGAGGAAGTTTTATTAAATTTCCCTTCATGTGATCCCTTCCAATTTGCTGGCTTTCCATGGAGCTTCCAACATGATTCACGGGTTTGCTATGGTTTATTGCAATAGTCACACCAAACCCATGACTTTTCCTCAGTCTTCCTAGTACGATCAGTAGTATTCCCAGCAACTAGTGCTGTGTTTTCAATAGTAGACATAGGATTTCGTTTGCCAAGCATCACAAACCATCTGCTTTCTTCACGTCGGACTTCTGCAAAGACTTCTCCAATGGTAAGAAGGGGTTGTCTTCCAATAATCCTGCCTCTAACCTCATCAAACTCAATATTAAGTCCAATTAAGAACTTAAAAATTCAGTTATCCTCTACTGTTTTTCGAAAATAGTCACAGTCATTAAGGGATTTCCATTCATAGTCATTAAACAAGTCTAAGTCTTGCCACAAACATTTCATAGAATTAAAGTACTTAGTAACACTATCCTCACCTTGGTGGATCTCACCCAATTTGAGAGCTAGTTCATAAACTTGGGACTGGATTCCCAAATCAAAATACGTCTGATTCATGTTGTCCCATAGCTCCTTAGGTGTGTGATAACACATATAGTTAGAGCTAATATCTTCCTCCATAGAATTTACCAGCCATGTCATCACCATAGAATTTTTGGCATCCCATATTCCATGTGTAGGATCATCTGCCATAAGTTCCTTTTTGTCACAATTAAATATCCAATCTTGCCTCTCCTACGGATGTACATTCTCACTAATTGGGACCAGTGAAGAGAGTTCTCTCCATTCAGTCGTATAGTAGTGATTTGAATGGAATGAGAATCTGAGGTAGTATTGTGTAGAGGAGGTGTTTGAACTGGGTTAGAGGATTCACCAATGTTAGACATGGTTGACATAGATTGGCAAGATTAGAAACAATAGGTGGCGACTAGGGTTTTTTGAATGTTCAGGTATCGCTTTGATACCATGCAGAAATTCTAAACTATTGTATTTCACTCACTTTTCATCAGTACATAGATACAAGTATATATAGAAATAGAGGGGCCTATTCTAAGAAACTAATATCTTTACATAATATCCTAATATCTGTACATAATATCAATAAAATATCCAACTGGATATTTCCCAACAGATGTGATAGCTTTGTGATCTAGCTGCGTATACATGATCCATTTTCTAAGTTGTTATAGTCCCGCCTCTCTCATATTCCCCCTGGAACTACAGACGAATAGATTCAGATGTCTTCTGGATAAGTATATGGTTCTCAGTGTTGCATAATATATGATGGTTCATCTTTTAAGTGCCAATACTGTCTGTTGCAGTCTTTGGTGTTTCTTAGAATTCTTTCCAGGAAAGATGTGGTCATATGACACTTGATATGTTATTATTGAGTTCAGGTGTCCTTACTTGCTAATTGTCATTTTCCCATCTTTTACAGCGATGAGATACGTGATGCTATAGTCTCTGCTTATTTGAAACATCTTTCTATGATGCTACAGATGAAAAACTAGATCAGTTTCTGTATACATTTTTTACAGTTCTTCCAAACTTGTTCGGGCTGTTAATTTTGTTATACAATGGTCGACTATATTGAAAATGTTATTGGGGCAGTTTTTTTAATGGAACATTCCCTTCAATTTCTTTTCATTCGTGGTCTTCCTTTTCATTTCCTATGAGAGAAAAACTGATGTTGGTTACTTGGAAATATATTTTAGGTTTATCAATCGTGATGGTATTGACTTCTCAGATGCTCAAAGCATGCAAGCTATCCAGGTATTCTTTCACATTGGTATTGATTGGTTTCAAATTATTTCAAGAATTCTTACACTAGATCTACTGTTTGAAGGAATGGGACTTGGTTGAAAATTTACAAGGAGTATTGGAGTACCAAACAAGGTTACTACTCATTAACCGATACATTTTGGTTTACAATGACTTGTTTCAAATGTTGGGTATAGTGTAGTGCAAACTGCTATATTAGTTCTTAATAAAATGTATCTTTGCAACTAATTGCTGTTTGCTGATGCTATGTAAATCCCTATTGGTAGATATTCAAAATTTCAAAGTGTCGCAAGTATCACTTTGCATTTCCCAGATAATTTTGGTGGAGACTTTAGTCAAATACACTACATTGGCTTTAAAGGTGAAGCAACACAGGTACTAGCGTCAAAGACTGGATGATATTTGTTGTTGATCTCCTTTGAAAATGCAAGTGTTGTCTCCATAAGTGACGCTTTGTCTGTGCAGTTGAAGAGGGATGTTGTTGCAACAATTGTTTATGAATTAACACCCAATCCTTCTGACCACAAGTATGTTTAGATTGATTTTCCTTTCTATTTACTAAATAAATAAGAGTTCAAATTTTCTTTCAGTATTTTCTGCCTGCAGGAATCATTGAACTTCCTAGGTTCATTGTCAGCTAGGCTTGATTATAGGTTTATTTTTGAGATGCCAATCTTAGGCTACGTGCATTTTCCATGTAGAACTCATGAAGTGGTGAGTAATGATTAGCAATTTTGTTTCCGTAGGAACATTTTCAAGGCAAGTACCCGAATGTTGGCTTCATACGCATAATGAACCTATCTATTCTCACAAGCCTATTCATGTCATCTTGCCTTGGGAGCTTTATGCTCTTGCATTAACGGATTTCTGCGACTTTATTTTTTAACATCCTACCAATTGCGATGTTTCCCTTACTTAGAATACTGTTTATTTCTCTTCAGCTCCACTTGTCATCTTGCCTTCAAAGCCTTAAACTCTTGCATTAACGGCTCTTTGCTTTGTTTTCTGCGGCTTTATTCTTACTTTAACATCCTACCAGTAGTGATATTCCCCTTAGAATACTTTTTATCTCTTCAGTTTCACTTGTGGGGTTGGAGAGCGTAGGACCAAGATTATTTATACAATTGGCTGGCTTGTGCAGGACGAAGGCTGAAACTGGTGGAGGTCTCTCTCATGTGGACTGAAGAGCAAGTTGTCGCACTGTAAAGACCGTTTATTTAAGGGGACATAAAGGGAAGAGGCTTGTACTTTGATGATAACATTATAAGAAATCTTACGTAGTGTGGAACGCTCTGGCTTTTAAAGAGCTGTGGACAGGAAGCCATAAGCTGCTCTGCATATTGGTCTGGTTGTCACCATGCCAAGTGTAATTTGAAATATAAGTCTTTTAACTTATAACTAAATTAAATTAATCTACTTTTACAGTCATAGGTCTATATATACTATCCAGTAAAGCATATGGGATGAAATAACTATATTTAATCCAATGATGCATAAAATTAGACAATAAATGTAACTAGTAATATTAGGTTAGTCTACTAGCGATAGCGATGGATCAATTGTTAGGGATGGACAGCAATCATATCGAGTAGTTTTGAAGACTCTTATTTGATGACTTCAAAATGAAAGTTTCAAGTTGTTAATAAGGTTATATGAGCTTACAATTGTCCAGCGATTATGAGAATTTATTCTAAAAAGCTTTTTGCCCAAAATTTGCCATTGATGGAAGACCAGAAAAGGTTAAGATTTGAGTGCATTGATTTCGTTTGCAGTAATTATGAAAGTTTTTGACTGAAATTGTTTCTGTTACAGTAATTTCAGAAGCAAGGGGTTGTCGAACTTCCTCATAACCTAAGGAAGTAAATACATGATTTCTCCATATACAAAAAGAGTCGTGGAATTAAAAGGTCAGAGAGGATTACACTATTTTAAATTGTATTCGCATTTCTCATGCCTAACAATCTGATTTACGCTAAATTTCAAATGACACTTGAATTGAGTTTTTGTGGAATTGGTTACGGAAAAAATTATTTTAAAAATATACATCACTCCATTCTTGCTTAGGTTAATACATCTAGTGAATATTTTATGGACTCTAATACGAATTTTAAAGTTGAGAGACAGCATGAGCTAGAAGATTAAAAGCATAATGAGAGAATACTTCCTTAAAGTTTGACAATTGGTAACATTATATTATAGCCCTTTGTATAAACCCCTAGCTTTAAAAATCTCAAGCAAGCAGGTCAGAAAAGTTAAAAGAAAGGGATTGAAGCTGTTAATTGTGGTGTTTCACATGTATCCTGTCTAATGTACTAGACTACCACCCCCAACAATGAAAGACAGGATAGACTCACCTAAACTGCTCCTGGTTAAGGTATTTTCACAAATAGAACTTGCCAAATTTTAGGATGATTTATCCCTGGGATCAAGATTGAATTCATAGAGCAACATTTATCCTATAGATGGCAGTGAAGCAAGAACTTCATACTCAATGATAGTTATTAATTATCAACTATCAATTTTTATTTACATTTATGTTTTATTCTCAAATTATTCTTAGTCATTACTCTACGGAGACTAAACATTAATACAAAGTAAAGAATAAAATATGTTATATTTTTTTCTTATAAAGAAAGTAGTTTATCCTACAGACTAAAGTATGAAGTTATTTAAACAAATATATGATTTTTTTTGTTGGAGAATAATTTCATTGAATTGACCTAACATGAAAATTTCATATGCAAAATTACTTATGTATTTATAGAAATGTTTATTATGATGATTATATAAATGTTCTTTTGACTTGAGATTTGTAAAGTATCTCATATAGGGATTGTTATGCTTTGATTAGTCGTTATTAAATATGACATAAATTATAAAGAGAAAATTAAGTAATTAATATAGTATTCGTCTCCCAAAAGTAATTTCAATTAGCATTGATTGAATAAATCTTTAAGCAAAGTGGGATGAAATTTTGAAAACAGTTATCAAATCTTAGTAAAAGAATCAATTACTAATGACAAAGAACTAATATGAATGGATTAAAATAAATTAGATATTAATTTCTTACTCTATGTCTAATTAAATTATTTTTAAAAAATTAAACATAAAATCTTTATAGAGAATATCAAAACAAGCTTAACAATAAGAACAAAATAGCTCAGATGCTAGTTTTAAGGTACCAAATGGTCAATGGATCTTTACAGGGACAAGGATCAACCTTAACTAGTACTTAAGTCTTTTTTAGGACTATAATTAAGTAGAAATAGTTGTTTATACCATCTATAGAACTGGTTAAGTATTTTATATTATAAATAAGGCTATAGCTTGATGCTGAGAATCTAATTATATGAGTAACCCTTGACATCTTATTTTATAAAGTTCAATTCTAGTGACTAGCGTTTCTTCTTTTTCTAAATAGTTCTTTCTGCTGAGCCCAAGTTATTATATAGCCCAATTTCATTGCGTGGCTATAAAAGAGCCATAGCTTTTTGATAGCCTCCACCTATTTGCAAGACTTCTACTGAGATTAATTTAGAGGTTCTTAATGGTCAAGAACTCTCTGCTTTCATTGATGGAGTTGAAGGTCCAATATTGCATCTTTTTTTTCTGTTAGAAAAACCTAAGATTTCATTCTCTCCAATTTGAGTATATAGTAAGTTTAAAGGCAATCTTGAATAGTATGTGATCATGCATACAAAAATTAGTTGAAATCACTTTCATATTCTTATATTTGCGTAGTAATAATGTGTTATTATATGTCAATCTTGATAGATAGATATAAATTATTTAATTAAAAAATTAAAATAAATTAAATAAGTTTATTTTATCTAATCCTAAATATAATTTAAGTTATGGTTTATATATATTACTAATATATTTAAGAACTTAATGGGAAGGAGAAAAAGGTAATTTAATTAAATTGAGCTTGAGGTAATTTAATCAAATTGAGCTTGTAAAATATGAGAAATTTTTAAGTTAAATATAATA
>JANIHY010000208.1:47270046-47280176 GCA_027479065.1 Erythroxylum brevipes
GCTGTTAGCTCAACGTGCGTAAATGAGCTTCAAGCTCATGAGTGATTTAGAGCCTCAGGCTCAACGTTTGGTGAGCCCTGTATCCAGCACTGGATAAGGGACAGATTTTAATGAGCCCTTCAATGGGACAGTTCAGGCATTAGGTCACAGCCAAATGGAAATTGAATAGTAAGCGAGTGAAATACTCATGTATCGAAAAATGGGACTTATGAATATAGATTTCTGTAAGTATGTAAATGGGAAATTTTTTAGAAAATGTATTATGAGATAGAGATAGATCTATGGGACTTGTAAATGAGATCAAAGAGAAAGAATGAGAACATAAGTTATTATTTGATTATGTACTTGAGTGAGCGGACCATCGATGATGGTCACTCATTGAGTTTGCAAAAACTCATTCAAAATTTGCAACTGTTTTTCATGACTCAGAAGAATACCCCGTCAGGTAACGGACGTATAGTGATCGTGGAGTGCCAGATGAGGACGGGATCAATTGCGTCTGCATTAGAGTGAAGACTTTGCTTATATGTTTTTGTGTATTATTTTTTTATATGAGGACCCTCGTGGTCTTTGTATCTACCATATTGGTTATGTAAACTGTTTTCCGCAACATACATATATGTAAGTGTATGATTGTTCCAAAACAAAATTTTTGTACTGTGTTTTGACTAAGAGATGTATCATCCCATCCTAGTAGGGCGCGGATTCGGATATCACCATCGATGTCGGGTCCGGGTCTTACGGGAGTGGGGTATTACAAAAGAAACCATTTAGAACAATCATGTCTGTCCATGACAAGTTATAACTCTTACAAAGGAAGCAACCCTTCATTTCTAAGTTTGACTTTAACTACTTATATCATAAACTAATTTCCTATAATCCCCCACTTAGTTTGTGACAAAAGAAAAAACACAACATAAACAATAAATCATGCCTAAAGGAAGGTAGCTTTTGCTTTAAACCATCCTATAGTACAAACATATCACAAATTCAAAGGAAATGATTAGTGGCTTGTTGCTTAAACTATCATTCACAAAGGTTCAAACATGTCGCACACATGAACCTGCTTAACGTTCAAGTAATTCATATTACAATTTTAACACTATTACCGACTATGTGCTCATCCTAGTTCATGATCATATACAAGAGATTACCTTAAACTCTTACTAAAAGCAACACTACTTCTAATGATCATGTAGGTGAAAAGTATTCTAGATATGTTTACATAACCATAAACAAGCACTTAAGAATAATTTCATTAAGAGATTTCTCTCAACCTTCTCACTTAAGAGTAACAAATTGCAGCACTAGTTACTTGGAATGGTTTACACAATCTTAGTGCCCATAACCACTAACAACTTGTTATTACCCTTTAACCCTTACAATCTATGAGTAGTATTATCGAAGGTTGGGCTAATACTACTAATGATTTTTGATTAAAAGGTTTTAATCCCATTCAAGATGTCATCGAACTAACTAAATCTCTTGCAAGAGTTTTAGTAAACGGATCCGCCAAATTATTATGTATCGTTACATAAACAATTACGATGACATCTCTATTTAGTATTTCTCTAATAAATGCATGTCTTAAGCTTATACGTCTAGATTTACCATTGTAAATTTTGTTCAATACTCTAGCCATAGTAGATTCACTATCAGAATGTAAGGTTATTGCAGGCATAAGTCAAGGCCAAAGATCTATATCCAAAAACAAATCCCTTAGCCACTCGACCTCCTTACAAACAAAACATAGAGCTATAAATTTAACTTCCATGGTAGAGTGAGTAATCACCATTTGATTCTTTGAAGCCTAAGAAATAGCTCCACCACCAAACAAAAATACCCAACCACTTGTGATTTTTTGGTCATTAATGCTAGTAATCTAACTAGCACTTGAAAATCATTCAAGAACATTTGGAAAGCTAGTTGCAAGAACATTTGGAAAGCTAGTATAAAAAAGTCCAAAATCTTTTATCTTCTTAAGATATGCAAACACTCTTTTAATAGCTTGCCAATGTTTTTGGCTAGGACTTTTAGTGTATCTAGCTAGTCTACATATTGAGTATGAGATATTTGATCTAGTGCAACTCATTACATACATTAAACTTCTAATTATACTAGCATATTCAAGTTGTGCAACTGGACTACCGTCATTCTCATACAACTTAAAGTTAGGATCAAAATGAGTACTTACCTCTTTCACATTCAAATGTTGATATTTCTTCAGGATTTCCTCAACATAATATGATTGAGAGAGTGCAAAACCCCCACTATATTTCTTAACTTTAATGCCTAAGATAATATATATTTCACTGAGATCCTTCATCTTAAATTTAGAAGAAAGATATTTCTTAGTTTTAACCACACCTTTATATGTAGGACTAACAATGAACATGTCATCTACATAGAGAAAAATGATCACTCCATACTCTTTATTGAATTTAGAATAAATGCACTTATCATCATTATTATATCTAAATCCGTATGAGAGTAAAATATATTCAAATTTCTCATGCTGCCATTTTATAGGTGCCTATTTCAAGTCATATAATGACTTAACTAGCTTACATATTTTTTGTTCATTTCTTGGTAGCACAAAACCTTTGGGTTGTTCCATATATACTTCTTCATCTAGATCATCATTTAATGATGATGTCTTTACATCCATTTGGTGTACATGAAGGCTATAGATTGAAGCTAAAACCAAAAGTACTCTTACCAATGTAATTCTAACAACCGGTGCAAATGTGTCAAAGTAATTGATTCCTTTTTTTGCCTAGTACCTTTAGCTACTAGCCTTGCTTTATAAGTTAGAATAAAGCCATTTGTAGCATATTTTCTTCAAAATACCCACTTACAACCAATTGGTTTGGACCCATGAGGCAAATCAACTAAAACCCAAGTATTGTTAGACAATATTGAGTCCATTTCATCATTTACCACTTCTCTCCAAAATGCCATATCCCTTAATTTCATTTCTTCACTAAAGGTTTTATGATCTTCCTCTACACTTAATAAAACAAGAGTTTTATTTAGTAGAGTATCCCTATTGCCTTCAACTAATAAAACAATAGCTTGTGAAGAAATAAAATCTGAAGGCAAATATTGTAACATCTCGATACCCATGTTAAGGCTAGAATAGTAATTTATGAGAAAATATTGTCAAATTAGAAAAATGCACGTCATGCATAAGTTATTTTTGATATGCACATTTATTTTTCATATTCATATGATTGTACATGTATTCATTGGCATTTCCGGATAAATTTGATTTATAAATGGAAATTGTGGATTATATTGGAGTGCATTAATTGTGATTTGACAATTTTGGTATACTTTGGATATTTTGAAAATTTTGATAAATTATTTGAGTTGAAAAATTATCTGGTGATAATAGTTATTATTTCAGAATATTTGGTGAATTATGGATTAATTATTTTGAAAATTAAATTTGGTGTGTATTAGAATTTATTTCATATTTTTGAAGACATTTCGGATATTTTGGAAATTTATCAAAAAAATTGAGGTATTTTAGACTGAGAAAAATATTGAAATAAGGGATAAATAGAAGTATGACAATTGTATTAGAAATTAATTGACAAATGGACAAATTATGGAGTGACAAATGGATAAAATCATATGTGACATGTGGACCTATAGCTATGAGACAAATGGTAGCTTATCTAGTGGACAAGTGGAAGACATGCATTGGAGACATGTGTTAAAACACTAATGAAACACCTAGGCAAGACAAAAAAAGAAAGAAAAGTTTCTGCAGTTGTTTTCCTTAGTTTCACCAAAACCATCTACATTCATTTTCCTTCTTATTTGGTCTCCCCATTTCTGGAATTTAGTTGAAGTAAACAAGTAAGTTACATTGATGTTTTAATGTTTTAATAGATGCATGCTTGAATGGTGTATGTTTTCATCGTTGTGGATCAATACATGAGTGGTTGTTGTTGTAGAGGCAAAACGAAAATATGCAGAAAGTGAAGGTGAGATTTCTGATTTTGATGATTAAGTACGAACCTTGGATTTTTGATTTGTTGTGAGATGTTGAGCTAAAAGGAGAGTAAGGAAAGCTGGTTTATGTAATGGATGTAGTAGATATGAAGTGTAAAAGTGGAAAAGTAGAGAAAAAATGGGTTTTCGGTGGAGAAGATGGTCTACATTCTAGAGAGAGAAAAGATGATAGTTGCTTGTATAAGTTTATGAATAGAGTATTTCATTGAACAACCCTAAGTCTTTTGCCTATAACTTTTTCAATCGAACTCCAAATAACTTGAAACTAAGACCAATGGATTTCTAAGATATTTTCTTTTCTCTCCATAAACATTTAGAGTTATCTCAATTGATTTGAAAGTTATTGAAAGGATGAAAGTGTGCAGTTATGAACTGGAAATTTTCATGATCATGCTTCGGTTTTCTAAGTATAAATTGAGCTGTAGATTTCTGAATGAGTTGATTTTTGATTCATATTAAACTAGAGACATATTTCTACAACTTTTGTGAAAAAGTTGAATTTTAATTCTGTCTCTAAGATTTTCAAAATTAACATGAAATTGACAAAAATTATGTCATGTGGTTATTAAATAAACTGTATTGATGTGGTACGAATTAAGCTGAGTTGTTTTAACCAAATTTGTAGCTTATTCTCTTAGCTTTAAATTTGTGTAAAGCTTGTAATTTTTGGATGTCTTAGTTGAAAGATATGAGTTGTACAATTAGAGGGTATGATCATGTACTAGCTAAAAGTTCAAATGTGCACAGTCTGTGATATTTTGTGCATAAATCATTGAATACTAAATCAAATTGGATGATCTTGAAGTCATTAGAAATCTAAGACAATATAGAACAATTTCTGGAAGAAAATTTTGTCTAATTTTGTCATTTACCCTATAAAATTAATTATGAAAAGTTGACCTGCAATCATGTGGGTAGAAAATCTGTAATGGTCAATTAAGTTATGTAATGGATTTCACATATACTTTATTATGGTCCAAATTATAAATACAAATGATGCTAATGAGGGCTTTGATATTTGATCGATTTGATAAAGAGAATTACAATAAGATACCTGGAATTATCATTGAATATGCATTGTGCATACTTTCTATATATTGATGTGCATAAAAGAACACTTGTACATTTGTGCAAAAATGTGATATTTGTGAATGTGTTGTGTATGTATTAGAGGAGCACATCGAACGCTAATCGGACATTGTCAGATCATCCAGGCAATAACTTATTGGAGAGTACTGTGAGTCAACCTAGATGATTTCTTATGATTTATTTGATTTGAATTTAATTTGATTTGTTAAACTTCCAATATTATTGAACTGTTTATGAGTTGTTTCTGGATTTCGGACCTGAGGTCCAAAGAGTTTAATAGTTGGGCATGTATTGGGAGTGTTTTGATTTGATATGAATTTGACAAATTTAATTTGATTTGTTAAACTTCCAATATTATTGAATTGTTTATGAGTTGTTTCTGGATTCCGGACCTGAGGTCTGAGGAGTTTAATAGTTGCGCATGTATGGGGAGTGTTTTGATTTGATATAAATTTTGACATTTGATTCTCAACGAAAGTTGAATGTCGGACTTAGGTTCAATGATTGCAAAGTCTTGTTTGAACATTTGTATAAGATTGTGATATATGAGATATTCAAAAATTGTTGCATTTCATAAAATGCATGCTCAGATAAAGGCATTGTGACTTGAGTTTCCAGTATGAAGCGCTTCCACGTAGAGCTTTGCTTCGTGATTTTTGATTTTATACGTAGAACTATGCTCCGTGACTCTATTTGACTGAGCCCTATGGGCTGGTATTTGTATATGATTGTGATAGGCATTCGATCACGAAAATAAAAAGGAATGTGAGTCTCATGCATATGACATTATAAGATTGAAATGTTTTGAATGATTTGCAAAGCTGAATGAGTGGTAAATTGATGTGATTTATTTGCTATCTTTAGCAATGTGAACTGTATGATCTTATGATATACCATATTATGGGAACATCTGGAATGTGTTTATGATCTGAATGGGTGTCTGTAAAATATGTATTATGTGTATGTGATCCGATGAAATCATCAATGATGGTTCACTCATTGAGTTCACAAAACTTTGGATTTTGTTATGGCTCAGAGGTCTATCAGCTAGCTCCAGGAGTGTTATGTCTTGTATTTTGTTGGTTTTGTTAGAACTTGTATGAGGTTATGTAAATATTTGTCTAAAGGAAATAGTGTAAAAATTTTTTGGATTAATGTAATTAATGGTTTTAAAATTTAGTGACTTTCGATTATGTTAGATGATGCTATGTGTAAGTTGGTTTTGCTTTTGCTCTAACATGCCATTATCATAAGATATGTACTTGGATATGCTTGAATGTTTGGGAATGTACCTTGTGGTAGTAGGATGTTGCAGATATTTTTCCTTCCTTTGACATTTACTCCTCCTACGTTCACTTGGAGGGTCTATACTTGGTCTTTTTAACGCATTTGAGAGATTAACACTTAGAGAAAAGGTACGTCTATTTGATGGATCCTTATTTACCATTGAGTTTTTAATAAAAAAAATCCTCAAATAACTTAACTTTCCTTTATTCTACAATCACATTAGAGTAATCTTCTAGTAGCCTATAAGCTTTAGAATTTTCTGTATAGCCTACAAACACACTTTTAAGTGCTCTTGGTCCTAACTCTGTTCTTTTGTTGTTAGGGACTCTATAGTAAGCTACACAACCCCACACTTTCAAATATGACAAGTTTGGTTTCCTTCCTTTTCATACTTCATATGGAGACACTTTAGTCTTTAAAGATGGAATTCAATTATGTAAATGACATGCAGCTAACAAAGCCTCACCCTACAAGTTTTTTGGCAAACCCAAACTCAACATCATAGAATTAACTATGTCTTACAGAGTTCTATTTTTCCTTTCAGCCAAACCATTTTGATGGGAAGTATATGGTGCACTATTTTGGAGTATAATACCATTTTGTTCATAAAATTTTGAGAACTCATTAGAGAAGTATTCTCCTCCTCTATCACTTCTCAAAATTTTAATCTTTTTATTTAATTTATTTCCAACAAGAGATTTATTTGTCTTAAACATATAAAATGCTTCATCCTTGGTTTTTATCAAATCAACATGCACAAATATAGAACAATCATTAGTGGAAGTAATGAAGTATTTGTTACCTACTCTTATTAAAAAAATCATTAAATTCACATATATCTGAATGCACTAAGTCAAACAATTTTGTATGTCTTTCAACTTTAGGAAAAGGAAGTTCGATTATCTTTGCTTGTATGCATGTGTCACACTTCTTATTCACTTGGCCATTATAAGGGATTAGTTCATTTTTAGACCTATAATGAATCACTTTATAACTAATATTTCCTGATCTACTATGCCATAAGGAATAAGAAGCATCGACCAAATAAAGAGAAACATCATTCACTTTATTAAGACTAAGCTTAAACATGCCATCACAAGAATATCCTTTTCCTACAAAAATACCATTCTTAGATAAGATTACACTATTTGACTGAAGTACAACCTTCAAGCTCTTCTTATTTAGGATATCTGCAAAAACAAGTTTTTTTTTTATCACAGCCAGAACATAAAGACCCTAGTGAGCACCAATTTTTTGTCGGAAGTGAATACAAATCACATCTCCCTTTTTATGCACCTTGGATTTCACACCATTGGCCATGACCACTTCATATCCTTCAAGAACTTCATAAATTGGTCCTTATTATTGCACATATGCATGAATTGCTGCATCAAAATCATACCACCAATCCTTAGAAGGTATTGATGTTGTCATATGAAGTTTCGACACATTACCAAGAGTCAAGGTTACCACATTTTTTACACATTTATTAACAAGGTTAGCACTAGAAACATTATTTCCTTTTTGCTTCTTGTTGGATCTATAATCAGCTTTATAGTGCCCTTTCTTTCCAAAATTGTAGCAAACCGATTCCTTTTCTTGTCTTCAACATTAGCATTTTCAAGTTTCTTCCTTTTAGAATTGTTAGATTTCTTCTCATCCACAAAATTGACCTTTGGATCTCCTTCCATGTCTTTTCTTTGAAGAATTCTTACACCTTTAATTTAAATATGCTTTAAAACACTATCGATAGTTAAAATTTCAGAAGTGTGCAACAACTTCTTTTGATAATCATTCTAAGAAGAAGATAACTTAACAATAATTGCCCCTACTTGTAATGATTCTGGAATTTTAACACCTAAGTCTTTAAGTTTTGAAACAATCACTTGTAAATAATGGTTTGATCCATAAGAGAGGAACCATCAGTAAATTTAAACTTAAAATATCTTTTAATAAAAAAATTATTTGGGCCTTGCTTTTGAGATGCATATTCACATTCAAGCGACGCCCAAATATCCTGTGGACTCTTCACGATGGTAAAGAGATCTTAAAGGCTATCTGAGAAGGTGTTGAGAATACGACCTCTGCAAAGTAATTCATCTTCTTGGAGCTTATCTCATTCATCCTTCCTAGTGTCTACTTCACCCTCCTTTGGAAGAGCAATTGTAGGAAGATTGGGATGAAGTACATATGTAATTGTCAAAGTCGTATGAAAGAACGAACATCATCTTGTCCATCCAATGATTGAAGTTGGTGTTGGTTTCATCAAGGTGATCTAACTTCACAAAGTCTTAGTTCATCATTTTAAGAACAGAATCTTGGGTAGACTCTATGATAGCAAAACATAACACTTTAAGATTGTAACAGAATGGGAGTTGGAAGTCCATAAAACAAGGATAAATAATGAATTAAATGGTATTGCAAAGAACTGAGAACTTGGGATCAAAACACAAAGTTTAAAGTGTTCTAGGCGTGTTAGACCAGCCTTATGAATATCACCATACTAGCCAAAAATCATAACGGTACATGTCACCATGATATTGGCCTAAAATACCGGTCGGTACCAATGATTTTTGGTCGATATCGACTGGTACCGTAAACTCTCGAAAGAGGAGGGACTGGATTGCAATTTTTTAAAAAATCAACCCTAAATTTCCCAGCACCCCCCTCGAGCTTCTAGATCTGGACTATTTTTCAGCTTCTTCTTTCCTCATCTTCTCATCGTCGCGCCGCCTCTTCTCCTCTTCTCATCGTCGCCTCATTGCCTTTTCTCCTCTTCTCACCATCGCCTCGCTATGTCTGCTCCAACGGTCATCCTCTTTCACTCATCGCCTCATCCTCCCTTGACATCGAAGACGTTTCCTCCTTTACGGGGATCCGAAGATGCCACCGACCACCACGTTTTCTGCCTGAAGCCACCGCACTGCAGCACCATTACACCGCACTGAAGCCACCAAAGATGCGTTAACACACTAACCCGTGACAAAACCTGACGACCTGTCGAAGACTTGAGTTGGTTTTTTGAGTTTTTCTGATTTCAAAATTTTCTTACTTAATTTAAATTTTTATTGTGTTTTGGATGATGGTTTTGGTTGGATGATCCGATGATGCATGGTGTTGGAGTTGGTTGGAGTGTTGATAGTTTTTTGTGTTGTTGTTGGAGAATGATCCGATGATGAATTAGGTTGTGTATGAAATGAATTGGGTTGTGACTTATGTATGAAATGATTTGGAATGTTTGATGATCCGATGATGACATGATGCACGAATGATCCGATGTTGTTGGAAAATGTTGTGTATGAAATGAATTGGGTTGTGTTTGTATATGAAATGAAATTATGAATATTGAATTGAATTGGTTGTTTTGTGTATATAATTTTGAAATAAATGTCATTTACATTGGTTAAGGGTTTAGTTCATTCATATTGTTCGGTTTGGTATTTGGTTGGGAATGAGTCATGACTCGTGAATCATGATAATTAAGGGCATCTAAGCTAAGGTGTAAGAATAAGAAATTGTGAGTCCACAGTCCACACAAGACACAAGAGAGAGGAAATGAAAGTCTTTATATGATTATAAAACAGACAACTAATCAATTTTCTAATTATTTTTTTTAGATATGTAAAATTTTTAAGTTTGAATTAAAATTAAAACAAGACAACCATGAATGATGAACCAACCAAATTCACCCATTTTGAATTTTGATGCTTTTACAGTTGCTTTTTAAATCA
>JANIHY010000208.1:47340329-47351851 GCA_027479065.1 Erythroxylum brevipes
ATATATTTTATACATTTTAATAATTTTATGAAAACAAAATTTTAATTTCAATTAAACTTTAACTAAATTTACAATTAATTATAATTAAATACTATTAGGCTCAAATAAGATCTAATATCTTATATTGATCCTTCCTATCCCTACAAAACATAAAGCTTCTCTTAACCTCTATGATAATTGTGGCACTGTAAACTAGTATCCAGTGTCTTCCCATAAAAAGTCTACCAAAAAAAAATGTTATAACTAACTGGTGCACTCTGACATGTGATTGCCTTTGAGATAGAATCCATAGGTGGCAACAAGTACTTGTATTTTTATTGATAATATTACTTGCAAGACTTGGATCTTCATGTTGAAAACAAAAGGTTATATGTTTAAGACCCTTTGAAAATTTCATGAAATGGTGAAGAGGGAGACAAAGAGAAGGTTATAATGTGTTTGAACTAACAATAGATACAAGTACACCACTAATGAATTTGATGGCTACTGTTTGAGGCACGAGAAGATAGAATATGTTACCTCACAACACAATAGTGCTACCAAGAGAATGAACAGAGCCGCTATGGAAAAGATTCAGTGTATGCACTAAATGTCTAACCTACCAAAGTCTTCTTCTAATCAAGTTTTTTATTTATTTATATGTAATAGTTAAGCAACTTGTATTTATCTTTGTCCATGGTCATTGTTCTTTCAAGTAGCAATCGAAACGTAGGCTTTGAATGGCTAGAAATAAATGTTTGGAACGGGCCAAGACTCAATTTTGGGCCTCCTTGGCTTCCAAGTGCAGAAGGAAGAGATAAAGTGTGGCCGACATCAGTTTCCGCGGGGAACAAAAGGAAAAACACCACGTCAGCATCATTATGTTTTTAGCCAGGTACAGTTTACAATGGATTGAGTGGATGTTGTTTCAAAAACGATGGATACTACCTCTCTAATATAGAAACTATTTTTTTAAGTGTTATTCGTGACACAAATCTTCTTATTTTAAAAGGTTGAATCTCCAACCCCCCAGTCGCAGGCCTGATCACTGCTGAAAGATTGAATCACGGTATAATCTTGGTCAGCCCTTTAACAGAACGATCCATTGCCTCTCGTTATCAAGAATTGAACCTAGGATCTTGTTCCAATTGACCTTGTTAATTGGTCAACCAAGCTATTGAACATAGGGATGGTTGGGGGAAAAAAATTGTATGAAGATAGTCAATTCATGGTTGCATTTGTATGTGCGGCATGAGTAAGGACAAAAGGCACTTCACCTAATCCTCCGTGCAAGCAAGCATGCGAGCAATAGAGGAGTTGGAAAGAGTTGTTAAAGGATATCTATGTCACTATGTGTGGTTCCAGGAGTAAGATATTGAAGCTGACTGACATCATACTGTAATTTATTCATTCACTATTCTGTCAGGCCGAGGTGTGGGGGCGCTTGGAGTGGGTGATCCACCTTTTGGGACAAGGAGCAAGGTATTGAAGTATTGCACCATCTGTGATTGTGTCTAATTACAGTTTAGATTTGATTAGGCACTTTAAGCTGAAAATGGGAGCAAACAGTGAACTGTTGTCTGTCCTCGGGGTCATGAGCTTCCTGTCTTTACTTTCCTATCACTTAATAAAATGTGATCTTGTCTTATATATTAAATGAAATTATAAAGAAAAGAATTAAATTAAAAATAATGCAAATTGATCAGAATTCAGAAACCTTGCTTTTCTTATAGGATAAGGCAGAATCAATGCACTCCATATTGCAACTAAACAACAGAACAGAGAGAGGTGTCTTGATTACGTGCTTTTCTCAGAAAGAGCATCTCATTAGGTATTTGTTCGTTTAACGTCAACAGTTCTTCCACCATGGACTTAGTACAGGTAAGCTCAGTAGACGTGAATCTATAGCCTTGCCTAAAAGCAGATGTAGCCTCAAAATAAAGGAATTTAGCATATCAATCGCTGAATATTAACCCAAGTCAAGAGCAAGAACCGTCCATATAGCTGTAGTACTAGTCATTTCCATAAATGATGTTGAAGTATCCATACTATAATGATCGCTCGTGTCAACTTGCTCATCATATAAATTATATCAAGTTCGGAAATCTATCCTCGTAGGCTAGGAATCAGTTCAATCCACATCTGGGTTAGGGAACGGAAACTTCATCACATAGTCCGAAATTGACACCATGCCTGTTTCTTTACTGTCCTGCTGGAAATAAGACTGGACGTGGGTATGCTGAAGAAATAGTTGTCTGATTCGGCCACTTGCATGCCAACTCTGTTACAGTCCAGCTAAAGCGTGCACACCTAGCTAGTAGTTAGATAAGAAGGCTACAGTCTATGCACATAAATTTGTCATTATACAATCATAATTTGGTTGATGGGTATCATTCTTTTTCTCTTTTATCAAACCGTGTGTTCTTTGAGGGCCCTTGGAGCTAGGTCATGTTTCTTAGTTCTATGGTAGCCATTTGGCATTGTACTTTATAGACTATAGTAGTTGCCTTTTTTGATCTTTTCCTATTAGGTAATCTAGATTGTTTTTTCTTGTCCATCATAGCCACAGTTTAAAAGAGTCATAAACGTACAATCTATTCCTTGACAGGCAAGAACTTGAGGTTTTCCAAGCTTTGCCTACCTGAAATGATTTTTGTGGTGGTCCATTAAAATGTACAAGAACTTGTTCTGTACCTTTTCCTGTAATCAACTTTGATTCATTCCTGTCTTCTGCGTTCGATCAAGTCAAAACTGTAGATTTTTATTTTTAATAATTGGTGCCACTGAGATCTGAGCAAATAGCAGGATGTGGTTTCAATGCACGAAAATTATCAATGGTCGAATGACTGAAAAGTAGGTTTCACGCCAAGTCAGTACTCGTTAAAAGGTATTGATTTCATTTACATCCAAAACAGTAACTAATTCTTACCCTCTTTTTCTTTCCTCGGTACAGACCCGCAACTAGAAGAACCTGTTCGGTGAAAGGAATGGACTGACTCAGTCTCGCTGTGATCTAACGGTAGACCTTCCATGTGGATATGATATTTTTCTTGACAGAATCACTGTCCTGGGTCCCAACCAACACAGGCCATGAGTCGATGGACATTCCGAGCAGTTTGTGTAACTGTTCCAACTGTAAACATAGTCTAGCGTACTAGAATAAAGGGGTTGCTAAATCAGGATCTGGTGGTCTATTGGGGCATCATTCACATAGTGCAAGCGCAATTGTAAGTGATGCTCTAAATCTTCTGTACCCTTTTCCCAGTTCCAAACCTGTGCCAAGCATTATCATCCACAAAACTCATTTATTTATTGCAAAACTTGTAGACGAGGTTATCGGGCACAGGGTTGAAACTGAGAAAACGATACAGAGGATTTAATTCCGTAAGTGATGTAAGTACAATTATATTAAATTGTAGCATGGGGTTGAAAAAGGAATTGGCTGGCATTTTCAACTTGCAGACTTAATGATTATAACAAATTACCCACCGTTCAAGATTTGGGTAGAGTCTGTAGTTATGGAGGTGGAATATATTGCATTTGCTGCTCTTAATTAAGTGGCAAATTACGAGGCACGCATTACTTGACGTCGACCACAGTCCAAGAATAACGATGAAGGATCTATATTTTTGAGTTTATGATAATGGCCTGAAATCTGATACTAGCCCACCAATCAATCCATGCATGTAAACTGCTTGTCGTTTAGACGTGGAAATGAAGATCATTTATGCTTCTTTCTTTTTGCAAGTTCCAAAGGATTGGCATTTTTGACGACTTCAGGGAATAGATGCTCAATTCCAGTGACTAATTCCATGAAAGAAAGCGAGAATCAAAAGAACTTGACCAATGCATTTTTGTCCCAGTTTCTGGAATTTAAACCAGAAATTTGATGGGTCTGCATAATCGGAATCAAATCAACGCTATGTTGTTTAAAGAGAATTGTATAATTGTTTGATAAAGTTTGAAGTGGGGTTCGCAGCAGAAAGTAAGTTTATCTAAAGGAAAAAAAGAAAAAAACAAGTCGGAAGTAAGACTCAAGCAAGTTGTTACAAAGGCAATTTTGGAGCTCGAACTTTCACTCCAAAGTTTCTCGTTCACACTCTATGTATGGCAATTTTACTTAAATTCGTTAAAACAAGACTCAGTCTTTTCTAACTCTTGCAGTGTTTGCTCACATACTCGAATAAACAACGTTACGAAAACAATAACAAATTAAAGACAATAACAAGACAAGAGAGATAAGTTAACAACTAACTTTTATATTACTTTCCCTCGAAAGAATACAAAGAATGCTCTCTCAACTTGAACGAGAAAAGTAAAGCTCGAATGAATTATATATGAGTATCCTAACTTGGAATCCAAGTTATATTCAGATTCTTACTAAATCTGAATTATCTAAGATCGTGTTAAGATCACATCTATCTTTATCACATTATATCGTGAATCAATTAGAGGATACTCCCGTCTAAATAAGACTCTAACTGATAAAATAAGATAATATAAGGTAACAACATGATGGAATTTACATTTATTTGAAGCACTAACAAAAAAATCTCTACTATTTTCAGATGTTGAGTTTCGCTACAACTCTAACTCTCAGTCATCGTCACATCATTTAAGATCTCTCCACGATTTTTATCCACTGATGATGCAATGTGATTTTGTCGAAGCCCATTAGCACACTGGTCTGATCCAATGCTTCCCACAACAAGTCCGTTAGTCGTAGTTCATCCATCCAAGTATAGTCAAGTCTTTAATCCGTCAAGTCTTTAACATGGATCGAGTTAATCTCCACAAGATCCAAGGCTCTACTAAAATTCGCATTAAGTCCGATCCTACTCGCCCACGTTTACCTTAATGTTTTCGCATATTTCTCTCATGCGTAAATCCAACTAACCTTTCTCCTAAAGCTCTCCATAAAAGATGCTGAGAAGTACTCTGAAATTTAGGAATCTAACAAAAACCATAAATATATCCCCTTCTAAATTAAACCTTTACCTTCCAGGAAAACAAAATTATATGCATTTTGGTGAACAATGCTAAATAGTTCTTATTTAACGGGAAGATTATGAGATCTGATCCTAATTGAAAAATGGGGACCAGTTTGCTTAACCATTTTCCAAACAAGAAATCTTCAGAAAACTACAACCTGGAAACGAAGAAATCCATGGTTTAGTAAGTTACATAGTTTTTTTTAATCATTTGGATAAATCGTTATGGTATGGATTACAAATAGAAATGGAATTCTCCAGCGCAATGTGGCCTCTGCAGTTAGGTTCTGATAATGGTCAGTCCAATTCAACTCTGGAGTGCTGCAACTCATCATTGCAGATCTACTTTCCAAGTTTTTTTCCCCGACTTTCAGCACTAAAGCCAAAATCATGCTGGAAAAATAAGAAACAGGAGAAGATGGTCAACTTTAGCAGAATAATTGAAGGCTTAGATCCAAAAAGAAAAAAAAAAAAGTTTTTCTTTGGAAAAAACTTCTCTAGCAAATGGATAAGGGTAAGATGATACACATAAAAATTAATAATAAGCCACTGGCTTCTTCCTGAAAAGTGTTGCCTGTTGGCAACAACCACTGATTACTCCCCACCCCATGACATGCCTAAACATCTTCACTTGACGCTTTTCCAAAAAGGAACAATTGAAAGGTATAAAAAGAGTTCAAGTGACAAAAAGAGGCCGCAAGGTGTTAGACAGGTTAGTGAAAGAAAAAGTTGGGTAATAAATTCTAATCATATAACTTCTGTGGTGGAAATAATCATGACTGCCCCAATTGAAAGGGGAAAAGGAGAAGAAAGAAAGGATTAAACTAATGCAGGCACAAATGCGGACCATCACTCAGAATTTAACCTTTCAAGATAAAAGTGACTTTTTCGACGAGTAATTGCAGGGGGCGGTGAACGTAAAGTACAAATAGTATAAGGGAATCATTATCATATAATTATGTTATGATTGGTGCCAAATATCCACTAGAGACGTCAGTCGCTTGACAAAGGGCAAATTATTACAAGGTTGTGGGGACGATCCTTGATAAACCTGTCAAGAAATTTTCTATCAATAACTATTTCTGAGGAGCGAAATGTTTCAACTTTTTACAACATTTGTCTTCCCTGGAAGAACCAAGTTTGTCCATTTCATAAATCATACAAGAGAAGCCCAATAGGACCGCAAAAGAGCCTTATATTTCTGAATTGATGGTTTAACCACTTAATCTTCAAGGCAATAGTCACAGTTCTGATTTAGAACATCTAAAGCTTGAATGACCTGGATACGAATTTGTCAGCTCTGTGCTAGGACCAAAAAGCAAACAAGGACAGAATAGGAGCACCAAAAAAGAAGCCGCAGTCCATCTATGTTATTGGTAAGTTGCAGCTCAATCAATTCTGGTACTTTTTGAAACACTTATTACCATTTCACCTTGGTGAACTTGGAGCCAGGGTTTACAACCTGAATAATTCAAAGCCTGTGAACTGGCAAGTTCAGGACTGGTAAAGTTGAACCAACGAAAGAAATAGAAATGAAGAAGACCAGTCGTAAGAAAAAGTACAAGCATATACAGGTACTGCAAAACACAATGCTGAAAGGAATACAGTACATTCCATCACTCCATTCCACCGTTACAAAGAGAGCAAAAAGAAAGAAAATTTTACCCCCGGACATCCATTTCAGCATGCAAAAACAAACAAGATGAACATTGTATTTCCAATTGCAGAATCTCCTTTAGCTTCCCATAAAAAAGTAGAATCACTCACATCTCATCCTAATAATCACAATCAACGGGTGCCACAAGATGGATTTTACAGAAACAAACAAAACTAACCATCCTGCTCATGGACCCCCTTGATTTTCATGCTTATTACGCTCTAGGATAATTAAACCCTCAATACAAGGTCTTTTTGTACTCTGGAGAGATTAACTGTACATGGAAAGGATTAAATGGAGCAATTCCCTAACAAAAGGGAGGAAAGTCGTGATCTTTATTTTTTTTTTTTCTTTTCTTTGTTCCTTATTCTTTCTGAAGAACAATTGCCAAAGACTCCTGGCGACGAAACATCAGATGCCTAGCGATAAAGTCATCCACTGCACGCTGAAACTCCTCCTCACTCAACTCATCCTCTGGACACTGCTTGTCGTCGGCTGACGTCACCATTGTCCGCAACTTCTCCGTCTCCAATCGTCGAAGTTTATGTTTAACCTTCTCCGAGCTTTTCCTCTTCCCGTTGTCCGACATTGATCGGCGATAAACCTTTGGATAGTCTGAATCTGAACCCAAATCGGACTCAGAACCCGAGGACAAGCCCATATCATCAAAATCATTGTTCCTTTCCTCGACACACGTGTTGGTTACTACATTCACTAGAGAGATGATCTCTTTATCCTGGTACAAAGTATCATCTGTCCCAAGAGACAGAGAAAGAGTTGTATGAGAAGGAGGATTCTCTGACAAGGACTTGGGACAACGATGTTCGCTGTTTTTAATGAAATCCTCGTAGAGTTCAGTCTCAGCATTGCTCGCGGCGGGATTCTCGCCGCAAAATCTCTTGGACTTTACGAATAGAGTGGCAACAATGGCGTTGCAGAGCATGAAAACAAACAGAGGATTAGAAACAATTCCGGCCACCCTCCTGAAAACCTCGCGGGAGATTCTGACGGCGAACGGAACACGAGTAGAGGCCCAGGAGAGACAAAGCAGAGCAAGACAAAACTCAATTACTCGAAACAACCTCGTCAAGTTCGGAAGCTGATTGTAACTTCGCATGGCGCTTGCTTTCTCTGCTTTTACGATGTCAAAATCGGAAAAGTCCATCGAATTCCAGAGATCCAGGAGAGAAAACGAAAAGGGTCGTGCAGGAAAAGTTGAGAGGGTGAGGTGCTCGTGAGAAATGTGCACTAGGGTCGTTAGTTTACCAGGAAAATAGAGAGAAAACGGACAGGAAAATGGAGGAGACAGAGAATGGAATTGTTGAATGTGTAACAACTTCTTCAAAGAGAGAACTGAACCCCGCTTGCCCGCAAATCTTTGCCTTTAATAGACTCCTCGCACGATTATGTTCTCGAAAAAACATATAAAAAATTTGAAAATTTTAATTATCGTATTTGATTTTGTTCCCAAAATCAAGATGGGGACCATTCTTCAGACAGAGCGTGGATTATAGCTGTTTAAAGTAGCTACGTGGATTATCAAAAATAAAAAATCCTTTTAAAAATGCATTTTGGAATCATTTTTGAAATAATGAAATTAAAGTATACACAAAATAATTTTACTTTTTCTGCTTTTTACAACTAGAAATTAGAAGAAGGTCAAAAAAGGATGTCGATGGTATGTGGGGTGGTGGAGTGGAAGAGAAATTTAGGTTGGTGGAGGAGTAAATATTAGTGCGTGTGATGGGATAAATGGGGTGTTTTCACGTGAGGGGTGTGGTTTCCTTAGACCCTAGACCCTGCACTTCTGCGAATGCTTACAGCTTTCTGTTCCGTCCACTTGCTTTGCTTGATCGAAATTATTTCTACCTATTCATTTCTTTTGAGATGGTACAAGTCAGGCATCACTGATTTTCTTTTTTCTTTTTTTTTTTCCCCTTGTATCAATAATTTCAAAGTTTTACCCTTTCAAATTTAAGCTTGGTCCAAAGTATGCTGCTGATAAGTGAGTGGCAGGACCCGTTAGTTGAGATTCAGTGGGCACTTGTCTCAGTCTCAAAACTGAAAAGGTGTATTATCAGGAAAGGAGGAATATCATCTATTTTATATCATCTCTAAAACTAACACAAAGCTTAATGATGGCAAGCGCAATTAATATCTCTCTAAATAGAACTTAATGGTATGATCTATCTATAAGCACAAGCGAATGGAATTTTCTTTACACCAAAAAAAAAGAAGAAGAAGAGGAAGGCACTGATCCACAAGTGGTACATGTAATATAAGAAATATCAGTTTCACCTGTAGATTTTTGACATGGAGATAGTGAAAGAGTACTTAACAAGTAAAATTAGAAGCACCTGAAGTGAGAGAGAGAGAGAGAGAGAGTGCAGCATGCATGCGTGCACAAACTTCGTCGTGTAAACACATCGATCGCTGTCCGTACAGTTCAGCAATTGGTTACTGTTCTCACGCGGCCCTGAAAAACTTGCTGTACTAATCCTAACTGCAATAAGATCATTTCGACGGGGTTAAAATGTTACTAGTATTCTATATTAATCACTGTATAATAAATATTATACAAATTTCATATTTCCTTATTAGGGAACAGAACGTTTTTACTGTTAGAGCAAATGTTGTCAGACAGGCTATTGTGTGTTGGCTTAATTTCTTACACAACCTCTTTACAGAGTTCCGAGGCCGGGAGCCAGGACTTAGTTCAGCCTTATATTATAATTTATTTGAAAATTTTAAATACGATTCTTCTCTTTGTATGGAAAAGATAATAATGTGAGTTCTTTGAGGAGAACCAACAGACAAAGTTTCCTGAAATTGAAGTTTAACTACATACTATTATTCAAACTTCTTGCAAGATGTACATTTCTCAATGTGTTTTACCAGTTCCTGGAAAACAAAACTGAAAGTGATGAATCGATCAACGACCTGCGGAGCAGGAATTGTGGTCCATGGGGTATCTGAGAACTTGGATTCACTTTGCTGCAATTCAGCCCACTGTCTGTCTGTGAGTTCTGTGACTGAAGTTTCCAAAATAAGACTTATGAGATTGGTCTCATGGTCCGTGTTCTTTTTCTGCAACTCTGGCCCCTCACTGCACATACATAAGTGTCAGATTGGAGATTTTTTAGTTTGATGGACGTGTCTTACCGTCTCTTTTTCCAAGATACCAACTCTCCAA
The DNA here is from genome assembly GCA_027479065.1 of Erythroxylum brevipes. Classification (NCBI taxonomy): domain Eukaryota; kingdom Viridiplantae; phylum Streptophyta; class Magnoliopsida; order Malpighiales; family Erythroxylaceae; genus Erythroxylum; species Erythroxylum brevipes. Next base: position 47,350,150 of record JANIHY010000208.1, read on the forward strand.
CCCATCTCCTCCCTACATGTGTCGGAACCCCTTCTTCTGTTTGGACCCCTACCCCTGCAATGAATCTCATGTTGGCCTGTTTCATCCTACTGTCCATGTTCTCCGCGATCTGTCCTCATTCTTTGTAATCTTTCATTTGTTCAAGTGTTCAATTGGTTATTTTGCTCAAAGAACGAAGGATATCTAGTTAGTATTAATTTATGCGCTGATGTTCCTTATAAAGTTTTTTTTCCTCAATCACATTTAATTTAAACATGATAGACAGGTAATTTGCAATATGCTGCTTCCTAGCGTTATTCTTTGCTCCTTTTCATGTACGTTCGTTTCAATTATCAAATGTATTTGCTGCATTATTTACATTATCCTGAAAGAAGAAACAACATATTAGAGGTTAATAAGGTGCTAGTCTAGTGGTGGAAGTTTGTTTCCAAAGAATTTGCAGTCGACTAAAGTTCTGTTCCTTGCTTCTGGCTTGGAAATTGACCTACTTGATCCTGATTTTCACAAAAGGGTCTTGATTGCCTGTAAAGGCCTTGTAGAATATGTGTAAAGTAACGTCGAGATATTGTTAATTTTGGGTGTGGTCTCGTGCCAAAATCAGCTCCATGAAAACTAATGACATTTACCTCTTATTGCTTTTCTGTGGCATTGGACCTCTTATCCCATTGGAGTCGCTCGACAATGGAAATATTCTTTTGGGTTATATCTTATTCATTCATACGCGGTTTGAGCGACAAAGAATCAATCCGAATGGAATCATCAACGTCATTAGGTATTGCTCTTTACTCTTTTAGCTATATCAGTGGTCACTATTTGCATTTGTTCTTTTTTATAACGTAAAAACCCACAATAGATATATTCAAGTGTATACAGATTAAAATTTAATTTGAGAGCACAGAAAAATTTGCAAAGCTCGCTTGCATCAAGTAGCACAAGTTCGTAGATAATGAAAAGAATGATTTCTAAAAACCTCAGTCTAAGTATTCAAACTGATGAATACTATTGATTATATCGTTTTAGATGAGTTTAAAGACATCATACCCACCTCGGGATTTCCTGTACTTAAGGTTCTGAGCTACATTTGTTGAGCCCATTATTGACATTTTTGGACGTTGTCAGGTGTGTATGAATGGGAAAATGAGCGGTTTAACACTTCAGGGAAAAGGACTAATGCATGTCAATAAAGCAAATCTCAGGCCTACTTTGAGCCAGGCTCATGGACTTACATTTCCAAACTTTGCCTTCCCTAGATTGAGAAGGTAGGTGGCCAACCCGAAAGCTGAAGCCTATGACAAATAGGCCAGTCCAAGACTAAAGAATTGATGCCGAGCACGGTGGCCATCATCAGATTGGCTGCCTAATTCCTGCTCCCTTAAGTGAGTTGGAGATCTATGAAATAAGAGACACTATTCGTATCGTATGGTTAATATGACCTCAAAGACCAAATTCTTTAGTCTAAAGAAAAGGTCAAATTGTTATAAAACCGAAACTAAAATTTAAGAATATTTGAGAGAGTAAAATTCTTCTTTTAAAATTGGTGTTCCTTATATCAAGTTAACCCTTCTATTTATAGTACACAATTTCTAATAAAATACTATCATGATAATAGAAGTGGTACACTAACAATTAAGTGGTGCATTTGGTGCACTAACAATTAAGTGGTGCATTTGGTGCATTAACAATTAAGTGGTGTATTAACAAT
>JANIHY010000208.1:47381480-47394742 GCA_027479065.1 Erythroxylum brevipes
AATCAGCAGAATTACTTCCATGATAGTTTGCAGGACACACAACAATTTTGGTACAGACCAGAAGCTTCCTATCACAATTCCGGTCCTTCTCTAGAAGAGTTGATGAAACAATTGCAGGAGAATATTTTACAATTCCAAAAGGATGGAGGACAATTTCCAGAAAACACTTGGTCCCAAGATCCAGAGAGCCAACTTGGTTCAGGTGCATCTTTAGAAGAAATTGTTAACAAACTTATTGCTACCAGATGCCAAAGTAGTTAGTACTTCTCTTACTAGTCATTTTAGACTATGTGCTGTTCAATCACCACAGTCACGAGAAGAGGAAGATTATATGGCACGAGTTCTATATTCTAATGTCGTCGGCAGTATTATATATGCAATGATATGCACTCGTCTCTATATTTCACAAGTTGTTAGTGGTGTTAAGAGGTATATGGCCAATCCTGGCAAAACAAATTGGTCGGTGGTGAAATGGATTCTCAGATACTTGAAGGGCACTTTAAATTTTAGTTTGGAGTTTGGTAGAACCAGCAACACTTTGGTTGGCTTTGTAGATTCAGATTGTGCTGGTGATCTCGACAGACACAAGTCTCTGATAGGTTATATATTTTGCATTGGAGGTTGTGTTGTTAGCTGGAAAGCTACTCTACAACATTTAGTGATTTTATCTACTAATGAACTAGAATATATGACAGTTACTGAGGCTATCAAAGAAGCATTGTAGTTGAAAGGTTTATTTGGCGAGTTATCTCTTCATTAATGGGTTATTACTGTTTATTGTGATAGTCAGAGTGCTATTCGTTTGACGAAAGATCAGATGTATCATGAGATGACGAAGCATATTGATGTGAAGTATCATTTCATTCAGGATACTATTGCAAAGAAGAAGGTCCTTATTCAGAAGATTAACACTAAGGACAATCCTGCTGACATGTTTACGAAGATTCTTCCTATTTACAAGTTCAAGCAACGCTTGGACTTGATTGACGTCTATAGTTGGTGATATAGTCCTTTTGGGGTATTGTCGGAGAAGGTAAAGTAGATCACTAATTGTTCAGGACTAAGTGAAGGTAGAGATTTGTTGCATATGCATGCCTTGGCCCCTCCAATATGTCAAAAATGAGTGGCTATTGGTTGCATGTTTTGGTCTCCTCTAAGTCAAAAATAGATGTATCTTTCAGGCTTTGTATTTTTAGCCATGTTAGGCTAAAATCTTCAAGATCTTCAAACGTGATTTTTGGTGAGCGACGATTGCGCGCAGATTGAAGAATTTTTTGGACAGATGCTTAGGGACTTCAGCTATAAATAGAAGGGATGGTTGTAGGCTTAAAAACACACCACTCCTTTCTACAAATCTTCTCATCCTCTCTTCAATTATTTTCTGTATACTTACGAGTTTTGAAAGCCTTTTGTTCCAGTCTTTATACTTGTATACATTCTCCATATATTAGTAAAATTGATCAACCTCCGATCGTGGACGTAGATGACATTGACCGAACCACGTAAATCTTTATATCTTGTCATATTTATTTTGTCTATATTTATTTTCGTTACTATTTTTCGGGCTATTAAATTCAACCGATATTCGATCTGAGAGCATTTTATCTTAACAATAAATTTGTACATTTTTTATTAGATCATTTGATTATTGGTCGTTACTTACTTTCTTTAATAGAGATTGTTGATTTACATAAGTTTTTTAGATTCATTCTTTTTTTATTATTGTAATACAAGGAAGATAATATTTCTCTAAGACTTTGATAAGGACTGCTAGCATTGACAATTATATCTACTTAAGTGATAAAGAAGATAACTGAAATAAGAAAAACTGGAAAAAAAAAGTTGAAAAGGGGACAAGACCGTACATGATTCACGAGCACAACAGAGAGGAATTTTGTTGCATCCTCTACTTTTTCTTCAGCAGTTTTTATCTGCGACTGTCCTTATGGTGATGGACAAGCAATTTTAAAGCTTTTTTGCATCATTTCTCCAGAAGGACAGGATATTCACCCATCTTTTTATTATGCTGCTGTCTTTTAGAAGTTAACTGTCTGTCTGCTAGTTCTTTCAGATAAGTTATCACTAAATCAGACTATACCTATGTCATGTAAATTGAAGGAAAATTCAGCTCAAGGTTTCTGGATCCGGTTGGAATGAAATGGTGCTAACAACGATAGTTTTCTGGACAGACAAGGAACAAAAACCTTATCTTTCAAGTTATCTCTAAATCAGTGGTCCAGTGGCATACGCATATTCCTGCCCGCATAGTACGGCTGATTTATGATGTCTGCAGAGCTCTATCAGGTCTCAGATTACAGAGTCTTGTAATACAAGGAAGACTCTTTTCCTGTGAAGGGCCAGCAAGGACAAGTGAATGGTGACAACAACACTAAACATGGTCTGCAGAATAGAGGACAAAGTTAAAATAGTGCTAGTACACCATTCACAAAGTCAAATCAAATAGCCATAGTTATTAACACTTCCCACTAGATTCCATGTCCTTGTCCCGTGATCACTCCAAGCCAATACGATAGTTAAACAGCAGTTGTGCAATTATCTTGGTTTCCCTCGCTGAAAAAAGAAATTTGTATGTCCCACCAAGCATGGTCCTCAATATAGAAAACAAACAAATATAGGAGCGTAAGTACCTAACAATTAAGTTCTTTTTCACCCCCCACCCCACTTCTTTTGCTGTAGAGTATGCGGATGGCCCCATTATTTCTGCAGAAATCTTAACAGTGGAGCTTACTTATATGGGTTAATTGATTACTATAAAGTGCATGATAAGGGCCCCTACTCATTACACATTATGCACCATAAACAATTAATTAAGAACTTAATAAGAGAATTTTTTCGTCAATAAATACGGAGTTGTTTGAGCTTGAAACTACACGCACCCCTTAGATTTTCAGAACTTCTTGTGTGATACACAAGTTCTGTTTTCATGGCCCCTGTTCCTGTTTCTCCAATCAAAGTTGGTCATATTGATGATGTTCAGGAACTGAGGAAGGCTAAGCCATCGACAATTCCCCACAGATTTGTTAGAGACACGAGTGAGAGGCCAACAACAGACACGGTTCTATCTTTAGTCAGTAGTATTCCCATCATTGATTTCTCAAGGCTTGTTGGAAGCAACAAAGCTGCATGTCAGAATGAAATTTCGCAGCTTGCAAAGGCGTGCGAAGAGTGGGGATTTTTTCAGGTAAAAAACTTGATATAGTAACTGCTAGATAAATGAATATATAATGGAAGCTGACTTTTAAGGCATTGAAACAGGTAATTAACCATGGGATTGATTTGAAAGTGCTTGAAAGCATAGAGAAGGTGGCGAAGGAGTTTTTCATGCTACCTCTGAAGGAGAAGCAGAGGTATCCTATGGTGCCAGGGACTGTTCAAGGATATGGACAGGCCTTTGTGTTCTCTGAGGATCAAAAGCTAGATTGGTGCAATATGTTTGCTCTTGGGATTGCGCCCCACTACATTAGGAACCCGGAACTGTGGCCTAAGGAGCCATCTAAGTTCAGGTAATAGTAATTGGCCTCAGGATTTTTAATTTTAAGGCTGTAGAGTGTGAAATTGTTAGTTTCTTAAAAGTTACACTTGGTTGTTTCCAGTGAAACTGTAGAGATTTACTCAAGAGAAGTGAGGAAGTTGTGTCAGAATCTATTGAAATATATAGCCATGACTCTTGACTTGAAATCAACAACCTTCGAGGAGATGTTTGGAGAGGCTGTGCAAGCAATAAGGATGAATTACTATCCGCCATGTTCAAGACCTGATCTTGTTCTAGGTCTGAGCCCACATTCGGATGGAAGTGCCCTCACAGTTCTGCAGCAAGGAAAGGGTACTTCTGTGGGACTCCAAATCCTTAAAGACAATAGGTGGGTGGGTGTCCAACCTTTTCCAAATGCACTGGTGATCAACATTTTCATTAATCTTCAGGTTCTGACAAATGGGAAATACAAGAGTGTGGAGCACAGAGCTGTGACTCATGAAGAACTAGATAGACTCTCAATTGTCACATTTTATGCTCCTAGCTACGAAGTAGAGCTTGGACCATTGGCAGTACTGGTGGATGAGAACAACCCTTGCAAGTATAGGAGATATAATCATGGAGAGTACAGTAAACACTATGTAACTAACAAGTTGCAAGGCAAGAAGAACCTGGAATTTGCCAAGATTAGGTAGGAGAAATCCACTAGGGAAGTAGGCAAGTGATTCTCCAATTTGTGGTTTATGATCTTTTGTGTTTCAGTTCTTAGTATCCCATGCATGGGGCATAAGTCCAAGTCAGGTGTTAGATGTAAGTTAATGAACATGGAGTGATTTAGTATTCATGATCTATCTAACTCAGTTTTGAATAGAAGCTGATGGGTCTTTGTGTTTGTCAAGAAGTGTCTGCCTGCAATTGCAAAGACACTGATGAATAAACTTGTAAAGAAGAAGACAAATCGTACAACAAGACGTCACTGTTATTGGAGTCGTGTTACTGTTAACAGAAAGAAGTTAGCAATCGTATTCGTATGCGAGGGCGAAGCGAGAGACGCCACCACCCCATTTTTCATTAGAAAATCACATAAGTCTTCACTTTTTTCAAGGAAATGGAAGCTTTTCCATAGTGGTAACCCCACATATCATGTGTCCATATTCCATAGTTTTAGTAATTAATATTGTTGGTGTGAGAGAAGCACTAGGCAAACAACTTGATGGTTTCTGTGATGCGGTACTCAGGTGTTGCCAAGAAGCAGATGACCACACCATGAAGAGCTTAAGATGGGATATTTATAAATGAAATCAGTGGAGTGGAAGAAACAGGCAAAAACCAGAATATTTCCATCTTTTTCAGCATGTTTATAAACCTGATTACTGGTGATGGAATCAGAAAAACTGAAGTGATTAAGCAGTGATTTATAATAATAATAAAAAAGTGACAAGTTGAAGATGATGATGCAATCAAATCATTTACCATGAACAGTTAACAAGATGACAGAGCTTGCAAATGATGTTTTTTGGTTCTAAGTAGAGAGATGGAATGATTATGTCAACCCCCATCAGGTCCCCACGCCCATGGGATACGGAGATTGGAAATTATTAAATCAAACTCTTGCGTTAGAGCCAAACTAAACATTAAATTTTTAATCCACTTTAGTTGCACAACCAGGAAAGTTTGCGACTTCTCCTTTGATCATTTTACAATGAAACTTCATATGAACACAAAATGAATAATTCTTTATCATAATTTTAAGAACCACTTAATTGTGTTGGATGGAAACGGGTGACATTAGCCAAAACATAAAAATAAAAAACAGATTTCTGATGTAATAGGAGACCACTAAATCCAAGGTTGAATGCTAGAGACCGTGATTCTGAGTCGTTAAAAAGGACTGGAATTTGGTGCCAACCCACCATTAACAACTCAATTCAAGATCTCCACAAACCTCAGTAATTATTGGGATTTTCATAAATGTGCTCATTTCTTTTCAAGTGGAGAAATAATGGTGCTTCATGATCTAAGCAAATGGTGGTCCCAAGTCCAAGCTTTGAGAAAGTTTTATCATACGAGTGAGGGTTAAGTGGCACAGTTGAAAAGAAAAAGGCATCTGAACTGACGAAAACAATTTGGAACAGTAGTAGAGCTGTCAATTTTGGTTTCATTCAGCAGCACCACCACCAGCTTTTGGAATTGTTGGTTTTTTCAGTTCTCAACGCACATTCACTGAACCTCATTACATTACAACACTTGATTTTGTTAAAACACGTGTTTAAGAATGCTGCCAGATGTTTTATTTTCTAATTTAGGAGTTGGTTCTCATTTTCTTCACGTTCTTTAATTCTAGGATATTAGTTATATGTTTTCAGTTTCTTTGAAACGTTTAAAAGTATGTAAGTCTGAAGTAATGCGTGTGTAATTGCTCCCTTCAATCCATATTCGTGTGTTATCTTTCTTCTTTTTCGAGAAGCATCACCGGCAACCAACCAAATTTCTTTGCAAAACAAAAAACAAATTGGTATCAGCGCTTTCTTCTTGAGAGATTTGTAAGGCTAGTGAAGTGCACCAATGGAAGGAGAGTCAAACTTTTCAGCAATTGCACCACCAGTCTTCGATGGAGACAATTATCAGATGTGGACAGTGCGTATCAAGGACCTACCTGGAAGCATTAGATATGTGGGAAGCTGTTGAAGAAGACTGAAATTGAGTCACTTCTAGCAAACCCCACCGTGGCACAAATGAAATCACAGAAGGAGAAGAAGACAAAGAAATCAAAAGCAAAGGCTTGCTTATTTGCTGTAGTGTCATTCACCATCTTTACACGAATAATGTCACTAAAATCAGTAAAAGCAATTTGAGATTACCTAAAGGCAGAATATGAAGGTGATGAGAGATTCCAAGGAATGCAAGTGTTGAATCTGATCAGAGACTTTGAATTGCAAAAAATGAAGGAGCTAGAGTTAGTAAAAGAGTACTCGGACAAACTTCTAAATATTACTAACAAGGTGAAGTTGTTTGGATCCGAGTGAACTGATTCGAGAATAGTGAAGAAACTGCTTGAAACAGTGCCAGAGAGGTTTGAAGCCACCATAACAACCCTGGAGAACACAAAGGACCTGTTGAAGATTTCTTTTGCAGAATTCTTGAATGCTTTACAAGCATAAAAGCAAAGAAGAACCATAAGACAAGATGGAGCAGTAGAAAGAGCCTTACTAGCCAAGCATCACGACAGCAGCAAGTATAAAAGGAAAAAGAACTTGAAGAATCGGCCAGCAAATGGAGAGGGTTCATTCAGCAATCATCAAAAGGGCAAAGGAGAAGGATCGAAGAAGATTTATCCACCCTGCCAACACTGTGGGAAGAAAGGTCGTCCACCTTTCAAATGCCAGAAGAGACATAATACTAAGTGCACCAAGTGCAACCAACTCGATCATGAAGTAGCGATCTGTAAAGTGAAGCCTCAATAGCAAGCTGAAGATGCCAAAGTGGTTGATCAAGAGGAAGAAGACCAGCTCTTTGTGCCACGTGTTTCACAAGTTTTGATGCAAGTGACCACTGGCTAGTTGACAACGTATACCAACCACATGACACATGATATACAACTCTTCAAGGAGTTAAGAACCACCGAGATTAAAAGGGTGAGGATTGGAAATGGTGAACACTTGGATGTGAAAGGAAAAGGCAATGTAGCTATTTCAAGCTATATGAAGGTACACAAATTATTGCAAATGTTCTCTTTGTACCATAAATTGATCAAAACCTGTTAAGTGTTGGTCAATTGTTGGAGAAAGGCTATAAAGTGTTGTTTGAAAATAAACAATGCTTAATTAAAGATGATAATGGTAAAGAAATGTTTAAAGTTAAGATGAAGGGAAAAAGCTTTGCTCTAAATCCATTGGAGGAGGAGCACATGGCCTTTCAATCTAAAGAAAGTGTCACAGAAATCTGTCACAAAAGACTTGGACATCTTTATTATCGTGGACTACTTCAAATGCAAAGGTTGAATATGGTCAAGGACTTACCAATCTTGCAGGATGATTCTCAAAATTGCCAAGCCTATCAATATGGAAAGCTAACTAGGAATCCATTTCCTAAGACAGCTTGGAGAGCTTCAAAAAGTTTGCAATTAGTTCACACAGATATTTCAGGTCTTCAAAGAATGCCCTCCTTGAATTGCAACCGATACTATGCAGCATTCATTGACGATTTCACTAGGATGTGTTGGATATTCTTTCCAAAGCAAAAGTCAGAAGTAGCATAAGTTTTTTGTAGTTTCAAAGCTTAGGATGAAAATGAGAGTGGCTATAAAATTCAAATGCTCAAGTTTGACAACGACAAAGAGTATACATCTAAAAAATTTAATCAGTTTTGCGTAGAAGTAGGAATTGAGCATCACTTAAGAACTCCTTACACTCCTCAACAAAATGGAGCGGTTAAGAGGAGAAATAGTTTCATACTGGAGATGACATGTTGCATGCTATATGAAAAGAACTTACCTAAAAAGCTTTGGACAGAAGCAACAAATATGGCTATTTTCTTACAAAATCAACTTTCAACAAGAGTTGTAAAGGATTAGACTCCATTTGAAGCCTGTTATGTTCGCAAGCCATCTCTGAACTTTGTAAAAAAATTTGGTTGTTTATGTTTTACCCGAGTTCCACATATCAACCAAGATAAGCTGGATAAAAGAGCATTGCCAGGAATCTTTATAAGCTACAGCATAGTTACCAAAGCCTACAAAGTTTTCCAGCCACAAACTAGAAAAATTGTCATAAGTAGGGACGTTTCATAGAAGAAGAAGAACTGGGAAGACTCAAAGAAGACCATGAAGTGAATCACACGTTAGTCTAGAATTAATATTCGATGTACAAAACACACAAGAAGGGTGGGTTAAATTGTGTATCCGTTTTTGAATACAATCCCCCTTTAAACAAACTTCTTTTTTAAAAAACAACTTGCTTTCTCAAACAATTGAAAAACAGTATTATGAAGTATTGCAATCTGTTTCTAAGTATTTGTATCAACAATAGAAATTAAAAGTTGAGAGTTGAGAGTAAGAATTGACACAGCAGTTTTATACTGTTCACCCCAAATCGTGGACTACGTCCAGTCCTCATAATTCTTTCTAAAATTTCACTATACTTCTCAAAGATACAAGTATTCTTTTCACCGAGCCTTTTCAGGTCTCTTACAACAAGTATTCTTTTCTGACTTAGCCTCTTCAGGCTATCAACTTTTCCTCCTTCTACTGAAAGATGTTTCGAGCTTTGTTACAGAAAATAGTTCCTCTAAGTTCAGCACAATGAATAAAATTTGTAGCTTTTGAATCTCTAGCCTTTCTTGAAAATCACTAACCTTTTCAGTCTTCGACTCCGACTCTTATTTATAGCCTTTGTCTTTAACCGCTTCTTGATAACTGCTTCTTTCTTCTTGTTTCTTGATCTTTGAAGAAATAGTTATTCAGTTGAGTTATGTAACTTACTCAAACTGATTAATCATCTAACATGGTATCGGGTCTTCCTCTTCGATTCTTTTGTCTCATATTCTTCCGTCTCATTTTCGGCTTTACTTCATCTCATTTCTATCGTCTCATTTTGTTTTTTGCTTCCGTCTCATTTCTACTGTCTCATTTTGCTTTCTACTTTCGTCTCATTTTCTTCCGTCTCATTTTGTTTTCCGTCTCATTTTGCTTTTCCGTCTCATTTTGCTTTCTGCTTCTGTCTCATTTTTTTCATCTCATTTTCTTTCTTCTCATTTTGTTCTGTCTCATTTTACTTTCCGCTTCTGTCTCATTTTTATCGTCTCATTTTGGATTTGCATTATTATCTGGTCTTCATCAAAATTAATCGTAAAGTTATTTTGACTTAACAATCTTCCCATTTTTGATGATAACAAATAATCATAAAATAAAAAATTATAGCCAAAATCTTCTTCTTTTATTCTTTCTTCTCTTCTTGTTCTCCCCCTATCTTTGTCATTTCTTTCTCTTTTCTCCTTTCTCCCCCTATTTGTTATTGATCAAAAAGATCATGACCGCAGATGCTTCATAACTTTAGAAAACATTTCTCTCATTTCAGTGCAGAGTGACTTGATATCTTGTCAAATATATTTTACTTATTTATGGAAGTCACCCATAGAAGCACACAGATTATCAACTTTATCTTCAATGTCTTCATCATGTTTTTGTTGTACTACTTCAAGACTAACGGTTGTAGTATATGCATCTGAAGATATGACACCTGGTTCAATTATTGTAAATGTAGGAGGTTTGATAGATAAGTTCGGTTCCGATCAAGATCATCAAGACTAGTTAGTCGTGAAATTTATCTTCCAAAAAGATGTAGAACATCTCCAATTGAAGACATAGTTGTCAAGGGTCTAATGCGCATAATGAGATACACATGTGACTCTATTGAGTAGCTTAGGTCTCCAATCTTAATGGCTCTGTACTGCCCTTCTGTAAGTCTTCCAACTACCCGAGAAGAGCCTTCAGTAGTTTGCTGACCACAATTGCTTCTTGGTGCTTTCAAAATGTAGTGGGAAATATAGGTTCCTTTCTACTGGACTCCATAGTATGCTTCATCAATATTTCTCACTTCAGCTTCGATCTGTTCTTCTGTAAGATCACTTGTTATCCCTTTAGGATACAGTTTCTTCTTCCCTTTTTCCTCATTACAAGCAATGTAAGGTCTCGGTTGAATGTCAGGCACAACTTTGATCACAGATCTCTTTATAATTGGTAAAATAGTGTACTTTTGCCTTGTCATCTATGTGGGGTATGGTTTGGTTCCTTCATCCGTCAGAAAACCATACATATTTTTTTCATCATCACTCAACAGATGCATTGTACTACTATTTACCAAGATTGGTTGTAATTGTGCCCTAACTGACCTTTTTGGGGTTTCTCTGATGATTATGGAGTTGTTACTCCTAACAGGTTGGCTTTCTTCAATAATCTTGACTCTCAAGTCTTCTTTTCTTAACGGTTAAGAGGTATTGACCTATGCTGGACTGCGTTCAACTAACTTCTTCTTCTTCTGAACAGTTGTAGGAGTGCTCTTTTTCATACTATTTTTTGCTTTTTATTTTCTTTAATCAGTATAGAAATCTGCTGAGATTGAGGTTTCTCTTTCTCAAACTCCAATTTTCTCTTAATCTCAATATCTTTAGCCAATGTTGCTGAATCTTCTTTCAAAATTGAAACTAAAGACCAGGTTGCCTAAGGTGTTTTCTTCTTAAAGTCTCCAACATGAATCAACTATTTCCCTTTCTTTTCTTTTTGTTAACGCAGGGTTTGAACTCTAGGCGACCTTTTTGCTTGCTTCGATCTCTCCGAAAGGAGTATTTCCCCCTTTCTTTTCAAGGTCACTTTCTCCCCATATTGCACCTGGCTTCCTTCTTTATGAGAAATCGCCTTTCCCTTTATTGATTTATCTGATGATTTCTTTTCTCCTTCTACACACTCCCCCTCAATCCTCGCTTTCGTCTTAGAATCTGCTTTTTCTTTCTCCAAATTCCTCAAGCCCATTCTACCAATTGTTGTAGAATTGATGACGCTTCTGGTATTCAGCTTCATCATATTTTCTCTCTCCAGAAGGACTCCAGAGTCTCTGAATATTCTTGTCAGCATCATTCCATATGGTTGGGCGGTCGAGTCTTTTTTAGTCTTTTCCATATAATGGAAAATAAGGAATGGTAGATTTATAGGCTGACAATTTAATAGATGAAATAAACATTGTTCATTTAGCATTAATACTGTAACATTCCGTCACCGATTGGGAAGGGTATATTGGTAAATTGAGACGGGATAGGATATTACCGCATATTATTGACTGAGCATTCATTTAACCTCTAATTTTGGAGGCCATGAGTCTTTTGTACATGCACATATAGGTATATGTATTCATGACTTTTTCCCGGCATTGAATTGTGTTGCTGATGTGAATTGTGGAATTGAGAGATAATTAGATTTGATTTATGAAATATTGGAAATTTTGGAATAATTGGGTATGAATAGTTGAATTGGGAATATTTTAGAATAGCTGTTAATCGATAGTGAACCCTAGAAAGTTTTCTGAAAATTTGGAGACAAATTGGACTGGAAATGAATTGAAAAGAGATAGAGATTTAAATGTATGGTGAGGAAAGAAACAGGAGGTTTAAGGGTTTATCCTTTAAATTTATTAGGTATGAAAATTGCAGAGGAAAAATTTCTCTTCTCTTCTCCTAGGGCACGATCGTTCCCCTTCTTTGGAGATTTTCGATCTCCCTTTGTGATCCTTGCTTGCCCTTCCTTGAGATTGAAGAATGATGAGAATCGTTGAGAGAATGAGGTTTTGTGTGAGTATGAGAGCTCATCGTGGATGATGGAGGAAGTAAGAAGAGTTGGAGAAATTTCGAAGATTTGAGGATTTATGCTTAATTGGTAAGTTTATGGGTTTAATGTTGTTTATTCTTGTATTTAATGCATTCATGGGGTTAATTGTTAAAGATTAGAGTGTTTGAGTTAAATTATGACTGGTTTTAGAGAGAGAGAGAAAGGAAAAAGAAAATAGGAGAAGACGACCGCACGTCGCGACGAGGGGATTATTGAACGTCGCAACGAACGTACGCCGCGACGTGCGTAGACGCCGCGATGAGTAATGATTTAGACGTCGCGACGAGCCTAGTTGGACGTCGCGACGAGCGCCTTCAGACGCCGCGGCGAACGGCTTGAGGTCGCGGCGAGGGGCAATTTCCTGAAATGAAATAAATTGGTTTTTGAGACATAATTAATGGTGTAGAACTCCAATTGAGGTGATGTTTGATTCGTTATGATCTAGAGAAAGAGGTCTACAATTGAGGAAAAAGAATGAGAGTTTGAATTTAAGTTTTTGAGATCTCTATCAGTGAAAGAAAGTTCAGAATGTGATTGTGTTGCAACCTAAGGATTGTTTTGATAATTGGAGGTATAATAGTGAGGTTTCTAAATGTAAAGAAAGGTTATTGGAATTTAGGATTGAGCATAAAGGATGAATTTGATCTAGATAATTGTATATGGATTTTGAGGAAATATCATAACTGAAATGACGTGATAGATTGACTGAACATTAGAATTAAAATTGGGGAGTTTCGTCATAAGTTATTGAATCGAAATGAACCAATATTGATCAACTGAGTAAAAGAAAGTAGAAAATGGGAAATGGTACCGGGAAAGTTATGAATAGGCATAGTACATCTTTATTTAAGGCATGTGCATCATTTAAATTATTTTGATTTGCATTTTGTAATAAATGGAATTACTCCGATGGATCGATAATCCACGGATTATGCTGGGACTTCCAGGCCGTAGCTCGGAAGTTCAGGTGAGTAACCTAGTTGGTTCCTCAATTTTTGATTGTTAACTGTTCTGTGTTTTGGAATGTGGTGGGATATGACTGTTTTGATAAAATGGGATTTGACTGTTTGTGATTGTTTGTGAATGCCTCCATGGGATAAATTGTGAATGCATGGTATTACAAAATTGGAAGTGAAATGACTGTTTCTGATAAATTGTTTATGATTTCATGTGAGAAATGAACTACATAATTGATTGATTAATAACGGTTGTGACTGGAGCTGCTACTGAGAGCTACAAACTCTATCACTGAAAAAGAGCCTCGAGCTCAAAAGGGATTAGTGCATTGTAACACCCCGTTATCGGAGTGACGGGTATATTGGCAATTTGGATCGGGTTTGGGATTTGGTACAGGCAAGTGTTGCATCGTACATGCATTATCGTTTCTATTGTACT
>JANIHY010000208.1:47433054-47447488 GCA_027479065.1 Erythroxylum brevipes
ATAAATTAATATCATAATAACTAAATAAATAAATATATACACCTAATAATAATAGAAATAAATTTAAGTAATAATAAAAATAATCATAAATTATTAATAATAATAACAATAAGTAATTTAAAATTATTAATAATAATAACAATAAGTAAATTATTAATAATGGTTTTCTCATTTTCTTCACGTTCTTTACGTTGGCGTAATTCTAGGATCTTAGTTATATGTTTTCAGTTTCTTTGAAACGTTGAAAAGTATGTAAGTCTGAAGTAATGCATGTGTAGTTGCTCCCTTCAATCCATACTCGTGTGTTATCTTTCTTCTTTTTCAAAAACCATCACCGGCAGCCAACCAAATTTCTTTGCAGATTATTTAAAAAAAAAAAAAATTCTTTGCAGATTTGTCTCATTCCTTCCGCTGCCAAATGGAGGAAAACTAGTTTAATATCTTATAGCCTTTTTTCCATGAATTCACGTGTCAACTTTCCATATAAATCTGCTTCCCTTCTTCAAATCTACAACTTCCGTTCATAATCATGGATGAATTTAACTGACAGATGTTATTGCAACTATGAAATGAAAACTGAGTACAAAACTTCGCCCAGGCAATATTCCCGATAATGAGTTAATGACTGAAAACATGGGGAGTATTCCCATTTCTGTAACTTCAAGAAAATTATCGGGGGTTTGGAGTGTTGGTTTTGTTAAACCTCGTAAGTCATCCCCACTTTGAGTAGACGCTTGCGAGGAATCATGAAAATTTCATCCGGCTCCCTTACATTTCTGCTCAGCCACTTGTAGAAGTAATCTACGACTAATTTCTTCATCCAGAAGGAACCTTTTGAACACAGTATCTCACCCTCACCCATTAAGTATACAACACCACCATACCTCAATGCATTATCAATCAATTCCACCTCTCGTTCAGCTTCTTCGCCATCATCGTGCAGGATGAACTTATTCAACTCATTCATCAATGTCTCTTCAAAGGAACTCTGCTCCTTTCTTGAATCATGGTAACCATACCTCACAATGCATCTGAATATGAGCTGGTCTGGCCTGACGCGTTGAAATAAAAATCGTTCCTCTGGGAGGACTCTGCTAATTGGCACTGCCTTAATTGTAAGAAATACGAGAACAGAATGTAGAGCAGGGACATTGGAGACATAATGAGTAAATATAGGTGCTATGCCGTCGACGAGATGAGTATAGAAAAGACCAACACCTTGGATCCGATGAATCCTCTGATCAAAGATTATATCTGTAAGCTTTTCAGTAGCAACTTTATTTTTAAACTCGTAAGTGTATTTTTTCCTGTAACCATAATGCCAAGTGAGCATAGTAGCACCCATGATAAGAGCAATCAATAAAGGAAGGTATCCCCCATCGACAAACTTGTAGAATACTGAGCTCAATATAACAAACTCAATCGATCCAATTGTCAGAACATAGAGGATGATGAGAATGGGATGCGTCTTCCATATCATCACCATCACTAGTACAAGAAATACAGAAGTGATGCAAAACACACAGGCAACTGACATTCCTGAAAAAGAAAATATTCGTCAGATGATCATTAGTCTTTTTACATAATATAATCAAAGCTAAAGTAAGGTAGTTATGGATCAACCACATACAAATAGTGACAGTGAAATTTTTACGAATTTTTTCTCGCATAGAACTTGTTGAGAATGCAAGAATCAAAATGGTTGTATTGTATGAGCCGTAACTGAAGGAGGGTAAGAGAAGTTTCACAAATAGAAGAAAGTGCAGTTTTATAGCCTCACAACAAAGGAAAATTTATCTATTCGCAAGGCATGATATTTGCTAAGTATCACCCTACTGATAAAGTATAGGAAAGCAATTATGAAGTGGATTATAGTTATGGATCATCAGCAGCAGCATATGATATGACCAATTGAAGATTGTAGTATGAAAAAGAGCAACAGTCACATAAGTGGAGAATTACCGTAGGCATTGCCCATTTGCAACGTGTCCTTGAAACCTAGAGTAACTGCAACACAAATTAGCATGAGAAGTGTGTTTATTTCAGGCACGTAAACCTGTCCCTCATATTTTGAGGAGGTGTGGACCACCTTAACACGAGGAAAGCACCCCAGTGCTACAGCTTGTTTGACTATGGAGAAGGATGCAGAGATCAATGATTGACTTGCAATGATGGCAGCTAACACAGCCACAACAAATAGTGGCCAATACAATATTTCTGTAACGTAGAAACTTGAATCAGAAGAAATCAACAACTATGATGATTTAGAACATAACCATGATGATAACAGTTAAAAAAAATGATACTTACTTGGTACAGAACTGTAGAAGGAATTAAGCGCATCCTCGCCGTGATTCCGAAGGTAAGCGCATTGGCCAAAGTAGTTAAGCAAGACGGAAGGTAAAAGCACTGAGCATGTGCTTATCTGAATTGAGCGAATATAAAAGTGCCCCAAATCAGCAAACAATGCTTCAGAACCTGATATTGTATGAACGAGTCAGCGTGTGTTTTCGCATATGCAATCTTAGAAGGGAAAAACACACACACACACACACATATATATATATATGTACCTGTTAAACACAAAATAACACCTCCAAGGGATACCCATGCATCCTTTTTATTTCTCAGGAAGTAAGTCAGAATGTAGTATGGATTGACAGCCTTGATTATACCAGGATCGTGGTGCAAAATGTTGAAGAAACCAACACATGCAATGAAGATAAACCACAGTAGAAGAATCGGAGCAAACGTGTAGCCAACCTTATCTGTTCCAAACCTCTGAACTTGAAACAGCAAAATCAGGACAGCCACAGAAATCCACATCACCCAAGTATCAGTAAGAGAACTTGAAACCTGCTTGATGCCCCCAACGGCTGACAACACTATCCACCGAAGAAATCTTAGGAATTAATTGCCTTAACCATATAGAAAGAAATACAAATATAACCCGATTAGCTGAAGGAATAAAAGTTCTGCTTTACCTGATATGCATGGGGTGAAAATGCCATCTCCAATTAGCATGGATACTCCAGTCATGGCCATAACTAATAAGAGGTACCTCAATACATAGCTATTCTCAAGTTTGGATCTAACAGCTGAAGCCATCTTGTTGCGACGACTTGGCATTTCCAGATTGTAATTGGAAAGTTTTCTATCTTCAGCCTGATGGTTTGGTATCAAGTTGACCTTAGCATAGCGACATATGAGAGAATATAGTGCAAACGTTCCACCTATAATCACCAAAAAAGGATTATTGATGCCAGGTTTTCTCCTGATGCATTATCAATTGCTACCTTCATATTTCCAAAAATTGAGTTTTAACTACAATAAGCTTAGTCCTTCCAAAAGACGTAAAGTCTTTTTCAACCTCTAAATTCTAACCACTAAGATATGCTCACTATAATAGACTTCAAGATCCTTTTTTCGGGATTTAACTTGAATTACTACTACTTAAACGTACATGGAAAATAAAGCTAATGATTTTGTATGTTTTACCTTCCCCGTTATCATTGGCTGACAGAACTATGATGACATATTTGATCAAGCTGATTAAGACGATACAGTAAAATATCAAAGACATAGCCCCAAGAACATCATCCCTGTGTTTGACTCCACCAGAGAAAACGCCTGGCATTGTATACAAAGGAGATGTACCCAGATCACCGAAAGCCACACCAATGCACTGAAACGCAAGTTTCATTATAGTTCCCCAATCTGGTTCCTGCAGGAAACAACATAAACAAACATCAAACAAAACGTACCTCAGATGGCTAATATGATAAAAACAAATAGACAGGTAGAGATGAATGCAGTACCGGACGCTTGAAGCTACCTCTGCTCCCATTCATCTCTAGATCAAACAAGTCATTTCGGAAATCCTCTTGTCGTGGCTCAGCTTCTTCTTGAGGACTCGTTTCTACTCTTGGCTGATCCATAGAGTTGGACAAGCAAGTACTAGTTTGCTACTGGTTTGTTATACAAGTATATAGTTTTCCTTTGTACTATGAACGCTATTCCTATGTATAGTTATTTTATATTGCAGGTTGTTTGATATTAACCGTGTAGATAACATATATTGTTTGTTACGTAATTTGAAATTAAATTCCAATGAAATCCAATTCAATTGAGGAATATTAACCATGTAGATAACATATATTGTTTGTTACGTAATTTGAAATTAAATTCCAATGAAATCCAATTCAATTGAGGAATTTGATGAAACTGATGGTAGTTCAAAGTTCTTCTCCAAGTAAACTTTGCGACAATCTTATCTAATATTTGAAATAGATAACAAGATCCTTGGAACTACATAACTCAAATACGAAAGGTTGGAGCCGATCCCATTTGGAATAGTCATACGCATTTTTTAACATACCAAAACCATACGTTTAATTTGTCTTCGTCAAGTGATAATCTTATCCCTACTGTTTTGGATAAATATTAAAATTTCTCCGATTTAAATGAATTAAGTTCACATTAAAAATTAAGGGTTATTTTATTATTTGTTACAAAATCTGAAAATAAATTATAATGAAATTTCAATTAAATTGAAGTTTTATTAACATGTCGAGTAATTTGATGAATCTGTTGCTCCAACTAAATCAAAATTTGTGACAATCTTATCAAATTCTTTTCCACTTCAAGTCAATCTCGTCTTCCGTGGAAGATTAGTTATAGGAATGTGCGAAAGAATGTTTAGAACATCAAACTTCAAGCTTTAATCTGATTCAAGAAGATGGATACCTGACAAACTTCTAATAAAACTTAATAGCTAGATCAAATACAAGTACTAAGCAAGCATAACGGGGCCACAGCTCCATGGAGTCTTGTGTGGGTACATAAACTCTTGTTACGTAAAAGGAAAAGAGAAATGAAGCATCCAAAGTGTACCGTAAAATGACATGTTACCATTGTCATCCTTGATACATGTCCAATTGTCACAATACTCTAATTTGTCCTCCATAGCCGTAATGCTTCAGAAGTCCTTCGTCCTGTCGCCAGTTCTCTTTCACTTTCACTTCTATCTGCTTGAAGGATGAGTTTTAAGTGGCTTAACAGATATTGCAAGATTAAAGAACGAACTGTATTGGTAAAAGACGTAGACCCCAAAACTGATGCAATCGCCCCAATAATCGGGTTTGCTTTCAGTTACCTCAAGATACACTTTCTTCTGCAAGAAATCTTCAATATCAAGCCGAGCAGCTGTAGCAAGTAGTTTTAAAGCCTTCCCTTCCTGCAGTGATCAAGCGCACCTTGTTACAACGTCAAACTGAAATTCAACATACTGAACATCTTTCTCCTTCTATCACACGAGCATAGTAGACTTAATCCAAAAAGATACTAGAGATCACATTGTAGTTAAATATTCACTTGATATCAGCATTTTGAGGTATATTACAAATAATATTGTTACTTACTCCATTACGTAAGACTTTTTACTTACTCTTCCAATGAGGATGATCTTCTGAGAGTTTTTCTCAACAACAATCTCGACTTGTATGAAATCTTTTGCAGTAGGCCGAGCTTTGTAGTTTACAACATTTACCTACAGGATTCATATGGAAAACAATGTTTCTAGATAGACATCAACTCAAGGCAATTTCTTGGATGTTCTAACAGTTCTCTGAAAATACAAGCCAATTTTAGACATCACTTATACCTGACAAGCATAAGGGACTTCATTGCGAAATTGCATGAAGATCTTTTCTCTTACAATTTCAGCTACAAAAAACCTTTCTGGATGCTCACTAACAATATCCTGGCAACTTGTAAGCAACAGCAGCCTAATCATTTACTTGCACAAACACTCAACTCCTACTATATCCACTGAAAACTATTGAAACAGATAATTGGTCTGACTTGCATGATGAAAAATGGTACACAAAATAGTACGTGAAAAATGACAGAACACTGGCAGAATGAGCTTGACGAAGTTAAAATACTTCAAAGGGATGTATAGGTTACAGACTTAAGGCGTTCATCACAGTTCATTTATAGAATGTTTCTAAATGCATGATAATATATTGAAGGAACACTGATGTGATAACAAGGATAACCATTAACCATTGACACCAAAAAGTAGAGGTGTATATTGTTAGAGAAGCCATGAAATATTTGACCCAAAAGTAAAACATGAAAATCAATTATTTAAGTACCTTTGAGTAAAATGCTGGCCCGAAGGGGAGCTTTGAAAGTATCCATTCCTTGACATCTTCCACCCCGTGACCATATTTTGCACTCACAGGTATGACCTCATCAGCCTCTGTAAACTTCTCATACCACTAAAAAGAAGGTTTCATATATCAAGATTTCAAAGTTATTAAGAAAGTATTAGATCTAAGCTATCGTCTTCGAGGACTGACAACATAACTTCAGAAGACCAGAACTCACAAATGAAAACATAGGTTGAACAAGTTCTGACCTCAAGTTTCTTTGCAATTTCACCAGGTTTAATCAGATCTTTCTTATTCAGTACCAGCAAGGTGGGCAGCTTCCCATTGATATTTCCACCACCTTCCTCCAACACTTCGTCAATCTAGAATCAAGAACGATTAACTAAAAGAATTGAAGCAAAACAACTCCAGTAACATAGAAACAAACCTTTTGTGGGGGTTTGCATGCATCAACAATAATTAGGACACAATCAGCATCAATGGCAGCATTCCTAACGTTCTTCATCATCATAGAATCCAACTTATGCATTTTCTTCTCAATGACACCAGGAGTATCATAAAGTATCATCTGAAACCAAATCTTCATATCAAATAAATGCCATCAAGGATCTCAAAGTTGAAGGATAAATTTTGATAAAGATGCAGACAGAGACTCAGAGCAAGCCATGCACATACATTTATATTGAGAGTAGAAGCATTATAAAAATGTCGCCTCAAAGCTTCTAATTCCCAGTCATGGAAAAGAACCAGGCATAATAAGTTAAAGGTCACTAATTCCCATTTCCCAAAGTAATTACAGAGTGATTGCCATTGTCTGCAAGTTACAGTCAGATGGCTTAAGCATCAGTCTGTCGCAGAATTGACCCAAGTACAAAAATCAACTCTCAAGCTCATTCATACAAAAGGGTATAATAATGCTTTGCAATACCATTGCTGAGTACCGGGGTTTCAAAAAATTATTTTGTCCATAGTTATCTAATGTGGAAAACAGAAACTAACAAGAAAAGAAAGGAATTGCAAACCTGGTAATCTGAGCCAGAACATATACCAAGTATACGATGCCTGGTAGTCTGAGGTTTATCCGTAACAATCGATAACTTCTGTCCAATCATTTGATTCGAAAGCGTACTCTTCCCAACATTCGGCTTCCCAAGAACCGCCACATATCCTGCACTTCTTTAACCACTCAAAAATAACAATATTTTTCCATTTCTCTTCCTAAAATCCAATCACAAATGCAAAAGCAGATAGAAAGCGAACAAAATTGAAGAA
The DNA here is from genome assembly GCA_027479065.1 of Erythroxylum brevipes. Lineage (NCBI taxonomy): Eukaryota > Viridiplantae > Streptophyta > Magnoliopsida > Malpighiales > Erythroxylaceae > Erythroxylum > Erythroxylum brevipes. The sequence goes on from JANIHY010000208.1 coordinate 47,440,503, forward strand.
GGGTAACCAACCGCTTTTGTGACTCGGATCAGTAGACAAATCAAGTTCCTCCATTTCATAATCATCGAGAACTGTCATGTTCCTATCAGGCTTCATACTCAGTGAAAGAAAACTAGACTCATCATTTCCACTTAAGTCCATTTCTTCTTCTTCGTCATCTTCCAAGTATTCATCATCGAATTCCTGCTCGCTAATCCATAAGTTTCGCTCACTACACAACGAAACGCTGTGCTTCCTATTTCTGCGAAATTCGATACTTTTCCGGAGAGGTTGTGTCGAGGACGACCAACATCGGAACAGACACGAGGTTCTAAAAGAGTGAAACTTAATCAAACTGTCTATGGGAAGACCAAGAGCGAGGTTTGGAGTTAACTCCATCAACGGAGCGTTGGCCGAACAGAGTGCCCTCTTACGGTCACTCCATTACTGTTCGATGGATAATCACAATATCCTCTTACTCTTTATAATTAATGTCGTTTCACAATTTATTCAACATGGTCTTCCTGCGTTTTGATTGGAATTTTTAATCCGCAAATTCGAACCTCGCTGCAACTAATTTGTCAAACATCTAAGGTCGGCGTCGATTTTGGTACAGGTTTTTCCAAGTATTTTGGCATTAAAAGTGATATTTTTTTATAGGGCTACAAAATGAGGCTCATTTGTAAGCGATTTTGCTTTCGGTTCAGCATGGACCTTATCTAGAGGAAGTTCAATACTCTTTTCACTAAAGAGAAAAATGTAAATCATTAGTCATATAATAAAAATGTCATAAAAAATAATCAAATGTCTTTTTATTTGTAGCAAGTATAAAAATATAACCTAGTTGTAATACTGATAGCTTCAACTACACAGAAGTTGAAGAGATTTTCAACAAGTTCACCAAAAATGGATGTTGTGATAGTTCCTGTGTTATCAGTTAAATCAACATCATACCAACATCTACATTTACAAAGGAAAGTCAATGAGAAAATGTGATATGAACGATCTTAAACTTAAGTTAACATACAAGTATCCTAGGTATGTGATAAAATCACATTAGGATATGATTTGAAGAGGACACAAAAAGAACTTAATTGTTCATGACACGAGGGGCTTGTTCATCCTTTATTTTTAAAAAGGCAAAAAATAATTAAAAAGAAAAAAGGGAAGAAATATTTTTCCTTGCAAGAATCACATATAAATGTAACCTCATATGTAGCTGCCGTTGAGCGAAAGCATTTTTTGCAACTCATATACTAATATTTTTGCATAATGTGTTGAAAGGAAATACAAGCTTTAATCCATGCTATTTGGAAAGATACAAATAGATGTTCATTAGGAATATTCAAATTAGATGGATAATATGTGAGAAAGAAAGTTCATAGTAGAATACAAAATATATGTACCTTGTCAATGGACCTTAAGAAAATGATATTTGAAATTTTTTGATTTGATCCAAATGATCCATCAGGATTATACTTGAGGTAAGCCTGTTAGATAATAGGGTCTTGTAGCTGCTTATTATTTTGTTGCGTCCTACAAAATAGTAATTATAATTGTAAGCATAAAAAACATCTAAAAAAGCGTACAGAAGTTTATTTGTTGCAAGAGTAAGATGGGATATGTGAAAGTATCAATTTTTAAAATCTACAACTTTTTGTATTGGTAGATCATTAAGAATTACATAATCAACCCATATAGATAATACAGCACCTAAAATTCTTAAATGGTAAGCTAAAAATAATACAAGGATAAATATAAAAAAATACAATAGTGTGACGAAAATGAAAACAGAATTATCATTATAAAAGTGAACTTTTAGCTTACGACACACAACCATTGATTAGTATGCAAGGCCTGTATAATTTGTTGGCCTTCATTTACAACCAAAGTGTCCCACATTGACAGTATAATGGTTTGTTGTCTAATATAAAAACAAAAATTGTCAAAAGAATTCAAATGTTATCGGAGTTCATTAGTTGCAAAGAATAATAAGGAATGTGAGATACTGTTTGTTGGCAAGAACAAAATTTTGGACAATCGAAACTTTGCCATCTTTGTTGATCTGTTTCACACCCAAATTTTGAATAATGACAGCCAAAATCTCTATCATATGTTAAGGATAAGTACAATCAAAAATCCAAATTTTAAATAACGACAGCCAAAATATCTATCATATGTTAAGGATAAGTTTAATAAGATGTAATGGACAAAAAAATAAAAAGTTGTTGAGAGAAACAGATAAAAAATCTAACCAACTAATTTTTCCTTGTTATTAATGTACTTGATAAGATTCGCAAAGGATGTATAGTTAAATTTGCTAGGTAGGATGTTGCCATCATCATTTACAGGCTCGACAACCATGCAACTTGTAATGATCCATTGAACTTTCAAGTCTTCAACATGGAACTGATGTGGAATTGGCTTGACAATGGCATTAGAAGTTATATATTTTTTATAGGGCTGCAAAATAAGGCTCATTCTCTAGATACCATTGTTAAATATGATAGCTTCAATGCGTGATCCCTGTTAAAAAAAACAAAATACAAAAAAGGGTAAATTACTCTAGCGACAAAGAAAAGTAACAAATTGAAATGTTGACGCATTGAAATACTCAAATCTTTACCTAAAAATGGTAACAACATTTCATAGAAAAAGGGTATAGCAATAAAAAAAAAATGAATATTTCATGAATTTAGTACTACTGTAAAGAGATTTATAGAAATTCCAATTTGATAGCCAGGTCAAGTATTATTTTCTAAATATAGAGTTAATAATAAAGTTAATGGAAAAAGTAAAATTTTGAATGAAGAAAGTATAATTGTTATACCTTTGAATCAAATAAGATAAACTTTTGTCTCCTGGATGGCTTGTTAGGTGCGTAGCAATTTGTTGTTTTTCTTGGATCGTAATTTTGAATGACCACCTTTTAGCACCATGTAAAATATCCTTAATCAATAAATGCTTCTCCATTTTACAAAAAAAAAAAGGTTAAGAAAGCATTTGCATAATTTTCTAAATAGAATGAAACTAAATACACTTGAACAGAACAATTAATATACCTTTTGCTTATTTTATATGTTATAATTTAGCCAACTGGAAAATTTCATAGAATACAAGATTTCTTGTTTTGTGATAAATTTTTGAAGACTAAAAAATGCCTGGAATAATTAGAACTTTAACTAATTCAAGAGTTTTAGCCCTTGCACAGGCTGATGAAGAAAAATTGCTACATAATCAAGCATATGACATTGAAACACAAATGAACAGGGAACTGTGTTCTTACAAAAAGGTATCCCATTCTTTTCATTCTCAGAAGACTGTAGAGGAATCTTAGGTATGAAAAGTATTTTTCCTTTATAAGGTCCAAAAATAATTTCTGCAGAAATTGTGTACACTTTTGATTGTCTACATATCAATCTTGTGCCATTGCACAAACCCTCTATTGGATCCAAATTTCTTAGGAGAATGATTGGATAGCCTTCTTTCAACAATAATATGTGAGCAGGTAGACCTTTAGGATTCAGAGAATTGAGAAAATCCTCGTAATCTTCTTGATGTCTTTAGTCAATTGTTCTATCAAAACTTATAGATGAATCTAGATCTCCAAACAATTTATTGATCATCATGACATTAATTTGATTAATACAACTGTTTGTTGGACAGAGTACACATCTATTTATCATTTGATATAGATAAGATGAATATATGCTTAAGCCAAGGAAGACGTTTTCGATTAACCTAGTGAAGTCAATTATGCATTAAAAAGACATTTTAAAAAATTGTAACCAATCAATAAAATGGACAATAAATGATAAGATATTAAAAATATAACCTGTTCAAAGATTCATCTTTGTTATGATAAGGAATAACCAGTTTTTCGGGGAAGCAAATCTGATCTTAATCATCAACAAGTTCTATACCTTCTCCTACCCTTAACAAGAAATCGCAAAAAGCTGGATTTTATATAGCTATCATATTTATTGTTAAAGATAATTTACACATGTGTGGCTAGAGATGTGAATTTATAAGATTTGAATCAATTAATTGTTCTTTGGTGGCTTGGTCTATAACGGGTAAAGTTTGAGGAATATCACTGCCAAAAACAACAATCTTTCCTCCAAAAGGCTTATTGGATTCCATAATATCTTGGAGAAAATCATCAATTGCTTCCGTGGCTTCTTGTTTTACCATTAAAGCCTCATCTCATAAGATGAGACTGGATTCAAATATCAACTTTGCTATACTACTTTGCTTACTTAACTGACAAAGTTTTTTCTTTGAAAAATCAAATGCGATCTTAAATTTTGAGTGTGTTATCCTACCACCAGGAAGGATCGATGTTGCAATACCTAATCTCAGAACAATAATTGCAACATGACCCTGGGATTGTAAAACTACAAGAAGCGTTCTGTACAAAAAAGTCTTCCTGATTCCACCCGGACCATCAATAAAAAAAGTTGCTACCATTTGAACCAAAAACTGAATCTAAAATCAAATCACATATGTATTTATGTTCCCTATTCAACCTTGAATGTAATAACAAATCTTCTAGACCAATGTGTATATTTTCCTCACTTTGTATTTCTCTAGTGAGATGCTCATGATAATCAATTGCAGAAGTCATATTCAATAAAATGATAATCACTCAAGCTCTTTCCCATTTGTTCCAGGGATCTATTAATATCCTAGAGGGTCATCCTTGTAACATCCTCCGATGTACATGCATTATCAGAGGAAGCATGCTGGTAATCAAAACAAAGATAGTCTTTGAATGTTTCCCAAAGTTGCTTAGGATTCATTCGTGAACAATAGAACATGAGCATAGAAAATAAAACTCTGCGCGAAGCTAGCATATGAAATAAAACAACCTCCTCTAATGTTTGTTCTAGATAAGAATCAGCTGCTAGCAACCCTAATTTTAGTGTAGCCTCCCTAACTTGCTTTTTACCATCAACAGTCAATAAGTGATCAAATGATGTTGGTCCTCTTACATGCATAAGTAATAACCTTAGGTAATATCTATCTCCTTCATTAGGGTCAACAGTAACTAACCTTCCTATAACTTTCTTTTGACTCCTTTCTAACCATGTTATTGTTTTTGGTGTCCAAACAAAATGTTCCAGAAAATCTTTATACAAACATCTCATCTCCTCAACTTTTTTATTTGTCAAATTCATTTTGAAAAATTCAATTAACATTGTTTTTGAAAAGTCAATTTTTCACAACAAATAGAACAAGTCTGAATTTCTATCATAGGAGATAGATTGTTGATCAAGAAGATGAACCTGAAGCATATAAACTAATGGATTAATCTCTATTAGACGAAACTCATATACATGCCAAAAAGCTTTAGGAGGCAAAATTCAATGACCTTACTAGAAATTATTGATTTCATCAATATCAGCAATGGTCTCCTGATCAACAATACTAAAATTAACAAGATCATGGCCCTTGAAGACATATTTATATAAGTACTTAACACACTTAATAGTAGAACATATTTCAACATTTATGTGGCACCAATAAGGAGCAAAAGGTATAGACTATAAGGAACCACCCACCTATTATCTACCTCATGCCTACATATCTTTACTTTTCGACCATCATCTCTCCTTCTATGACATGCATAACTGTCCTCACCATGGACATTAAAAGGAGAAAAAATGTTTAGATAATGGTTCTTCCACACACCATTTTTCATTCAAGGGTTATCTTTATTTATATGACCACAAGGACCATGGATCATATGCTTAATGACAAGAGAATATAACCGCGGATTTTCAACAGGATCTGATATTTCAGTAGATATGATTTGGTCATAAGATTCTGGATTGAGAAATTTAGAACGTAGCTTAAGTATTAGCAACGAATGAGCATGAAGGAAACCAAACTTTTGAAACTTGATAACATGAACATATACGACAACCTCCCCAAAGATCTATTTCTTGATTACCTCATTTTTAAGGATTTCAAATTTAGCTATAAAAAATCTAGCTAATAAATCAAGCTTATCTTGTGGCTTTTTATGAAACTTAGGTTATCCTAAGTCTCCTTCCACATTGAGTTGTAAGTCATGGTGAGGAAAATGTCAAGTTTACCATACTTCTGTACTAAAGCCATCGCATCAAGATAATAGCTTTTTATGTCCCTTAGACCACTAACAAACGAATCTGGGAGCACAACTCGATGACCAATTTGATAACCTTCAGTCTGACTAATGGCAATACTGTCCAAAACACCCTATAATATCTTTGTCCTTATCTCATTTTGTCTCTTTCTATGGAAATCAAGCTTGGATGTTTCAATCTTTATATAAGCACCCATAACAAATTGCTGAAGTAGCCTTAAGATATGGAGCAACATCGATTCATCATGTTATCTTATTTGGGGCCTATAACAATAATACTTTCTAGCAAAAACAGTGCCACCTTTGCAGTATTCTTGACTAGCAACTAAAAATTATACAAACAGATTGAATAAATAAAAGCATAAGGTTAGACAACATTATAAAAATGAAACAAGAAAAGATAAACTTGCCTGCATTCTCCATAGTAAACAATTTAGATGGATGACTAAAAGAATTGAAATTAATGTCACATCCTTCATCTAGAGCATTGTTTCTCTTTCTCTTTGAAAACAAACACTTAATTCTACGATGCCATCCAAATTCACCGTGAGGAAATAAAAAAGGATACTGAAGGGCATCATAACAAGCATGGTAAGATTGGAGTCTATAACTTATGCCCGTTGGATGTTAGGGCATCTATCAATTCTTTCATCATTTATCTCAGTCCATATAACAACTACTTGTGTAGCACCCCACACCCGACGAGACCCGAACCCGATATCCACGATGATATCCGAGCCCGTGACCCGCAAGGGTGGCGTACTAGAACATCTACTACCTTTGAAAACTCGTATGTCATTTTTTTCTTTTCTTTTAAAAACGAAGAGTGCGCATAAACAATCAATAATTTGGGCCCACAATACTAAAACATTTTGCA
>JANIHY010000208.1:47487936-47498607 GCA_027479065.1 Erythroxylum brevipes
TTAGACAAGTAGGATAAGGAAGTGAAGAAATGATTTCAATCTTGGCTCTATCAACCTCAATCCCCTTTTGAGAGATGCGATAACCTAACACTATGCCGCTATCTACCATAAAATGACATTTCTTATAATTCAAAACCATTTTTTCTAAATGTATCTACCAAGAACACGTTTAAGACTAAACAAGCAATCATCAAAGCTATCACCATAAATGGTGATGTCATCCATAAAAATCTCCATATTTTGCTCCGATAAATTATAAAAGATTGCCATCATACACCTTTAAAGGTGTTCGAAGCATTACACAACTCAAATCGCATCCTTCGATAAGCGTAGGTACCAAAAAGGCATGTAAAAATAGTCTTGTCTTGGTCTGCAGGTGCAATCGACACTTGGAAGTAACCTGAAAAGCTATCCAAGTAACAATAATGAGATTTTCCAGATATTCTTTCCAACATTTGATCAATGAAAGGTAATGAAAAATGATCCTTCCTAATTGCTTCGTTCAACTTCCTATAGTCTATGCACATTCTTCAAGCATTTTGAACTCTTGATGGAATAAGTTCATTACTCTCATTTCTCACTACTGTGATACTACTCTTTTTCGATACTACCTTTATCGGGCTTACCCATTCACTGTCTGATATGAAATATATGATCCTCACACTCAATAAATTAGATACCTCCTTCTTAACCACATCATGAATAGGAGGATTCAACCTCTTGGGTGACTGCCTAACTAGCTTGGACCCGTCAGCCAAAAAAATCTTGTGTGTGCAAACCAACGGATCAATTCATTATATGTCCCCTTAAGACCAACCTATAGCCGTCCTATATCTTTTCAACATAGAAACTAATATCTCTTCTTCATAACTACTCAAAGAACTGGAAATAATAACAGGCAATTTGCAATCATAAAAAAGAAAGACATATTTCAAGTTAGGGGGAAGGGGTTTTAATTCTCAATCAGGAGGTTGCATAATAGAAGGAACCAGCTTTGGTATATCAAATGCATTCAATAGAAGTGGTGCATCCATATGGCTTAGGGAAGAGGATATAAGGTCGGTGTAGTGTATATGCCCTCTACTTCCCGACTTAGTTCCACCATCAGATGACCTAGAAATAACAGAATTAGGGTCAGTCTGATCAATAAAAAAAGAAAGGAAATCAGAAGTGAGAGTGATATTAGAAGGGAGTAGCAGGATCACTGGTATCCTCTTCTAATATTCCAGCACCACTTGAAAGAGAAATTACATTTGCAGCTTGTACAACAGCTTCTTTATCATCAATTCTTGAAAAATCAAGAATCACACCCTCCTCAAGACTATCAAGTGCAACATCAGCAATACTATCAAAACAAAAGGATACATTAAAATTTTGCAGAGTGAAAAGCTAGCTATCTATCTCTAAACAATAGACACATGGTATGTCACCCTTACATGCACAAAAATCAAAAAAACGGAGGATAAACAAGCAAGTGCGTCATGATGATTCACACCTATATTACACCAGTCAGGCTCATGTACATCGGTCTCATGCAAATATTCTACATCATTATCATGACATTCAATCAAACTAACACTCAAATAAGAACAATCTTCATAACCATGGCTCATAGCTTTTGAAAGATTAAATTGCACTTTTTGATCCTCAATTCCTATAGTGATAAGGCCCTCCTTCGTGTTAATTATGGTCTCAGCAGTCAGAAGGAATGGCCTACCTAGAATCAAGGTACTCTCAGAAGGAAGCTCATTAGTCATATCCAGGACATAAAAGTTATTTGGAAAAATAAGACCTTTGACTTGCACAAGGATATCCTCTAGAGTACCTTTAGGGTATCTCACTGTCTTATTAGCTAGACCAAACACTACACTAGTGTCTTTTAAAGCTTCAGTACCTAAGGTCTTATAAAAAGAGGTCGACATGACGTTGATTGCTGCACCTAAGTCAAGTAAGGCATGAGAAACAATAGTTTTACCTATGGTACAGGGGATAGTGTAAGAACCTAGATCTTTGCATTTAATGGGCAATTGTGGCTTAAAGAAGGCACTAACACTTAACCCAAGTTGGATTCTCTCACTATGCCTATACTTTCTCTTATTTGTACATAGGATTTTCAAGAATTTAGCATACTTCGGCCTCTTTTTAATCAATTCAAGCAATGGCACATTCACCTCAAGTTTGCTAAACATTTCAAACAAGTCACCATTTTCTTTCTTATCAATAATCTTTTTACTAACCAAGTAAGAATTTGGAAAAGGCAAGTCACGAATGTTTACCTCATCACCTTTAAAGTCAGAAGATGATCCTTCCTTCATTGGTCTCTTCATGATAGTTATTGCCTCTTCATCATTTTGCACAACTGGTTGTTTTCGAGACTTCTCCACGAGTTTCTTTTCTTGTAGGCTTTCAGATTGAATAGAAGATTTCTTCTCAGCTTGGGAAGTTTCTTGTGTAGTGTTAGCAGGAGGAGACTCAACTTCCATTTCCTCATCAACCGATTCTTCAATCTCTTCATTCTCTTTGAATTTCACTTTCTCAGCACCAATTTTCTTACCACTTCTCAGTGTGATTGCATTCAAGGATTTTGGATTTATCACTGTGTTGGAGGGTATTGAACCACAAGTCTTTGCTTGTTTTGCACTCAAGTTGTTAGAGATTTGAGTAACAAAAGTGTTAACTTCTCATGTTTAGTCTCTATTTGCTTTAACCTAGAGAACACATTTTGTATACATGAGTCCATCTTATTCCCCATAGCATTCAACTTAGCATCGGTTTGTGTCTTGTCATGGTCTAATATTGAATTGATCCCGACAATGCTCTTCATGATCATAGCAAATTCATCACCCTTAGAAAAAGAAGATGATGTCCCTTGATTAGACACCATTTGATTAGAAGAATTTCCTTGAGTGTTGCCTTGATACCTACCCCATCTAAAATTAGGGTGATCTCTCCAACTTGGATTAAAGGTGTTAGAGTAGGGATCTCTCTTTTGATATTGGCCATTCCTATTTTGGTAGAAGGCAAAAACTTCTTCATATCTAGCATAAATATTGGAGGCATGCATCATGGATCCACAATACTCACAACTGGCTACTATAGCTTGAGAATGACTCACTGAATTAACTTGCTTGGCTTAACATTATTCTCCAAAATATTGAGTCTTTTCTCCGCCTAGTTTCCCAAAGCAGTAATTTCAGCAATACTATCTTGGGAAGAAGTCGAAGAGGTATTGTACACCCTCCTTGTGTCTCCAGATTGAGGTTCATTGGTAGTCATCTTTTGAAATAGGTCCCATGCAACATTAAGACTCAATTCTCTAAGCAAACTATTTTTTGCGGCATGAATTGAGGGCTTATGATGTGGAAGGAGCCCTTCATAGAAAGAGTTGACCAGATCATTCTTTGAAATATTGTGGTGTGGACATTGGGCTAGTAGTGTGATGAAACTTATCCAATATTCATGCATGGATTCATTATATCATTGCACAACACTGGTTATCTCCTTTTTGAGCCTTGAAGTCTTAGAAGCGGGAAAATATTCATCTAAAAATGCTCCTTTTAACTAATCCTAGGTCAATGTAGTAAAATGTTAAGGTAGTGTATAAAGTCACTCATTGGCTTTTCCTTCTAAAGTGAAGCGGAATGCTCTCCTCAATACATCTTCAAGATTTGTTGTGGGTGGTTTCATGGAAGAACACACCATGTGTAGAATCTTCGTATGCCTATATGGATCATCACCTACAAAGCCATGGAATCTAGGTAAGGAAGAAATTAATGCTCCTTTAATTTCAAAGTTCACATCATCAGTATAAAAGCCATAAGGGTCACAATCAACATTGGAATTATTAACCTTACCATTATTCCCTATGTTGTTCTCACCATGTCCGTTATTCCTATTAGGCCCACATATCTATTATTACCATTATCACCCTCAATGTTATCTTGCCTTAATTCAATATCACTAGTAAACAAGTATTCACTAAAGGTATCTCTCTCACTAGGTTCTTATTCACTAGATAACAAACTTGACTCTTGTGAAATATGCTCCTCCTCAGCAAGAACTTGACTTGCCCCCTCTATTCTCCTCTCTCTTCTAATCTTTTTCACTAACCTCCCAAGTTCAAGATTTAAAGGATTCAGAGGTAAAGCCCTATCACTTCTAGGCATAAACAGTAACAAAAGGAATAAGGTGGAAAATTAACTTACACAACAAGATTCAAATTTAAAAAAAATGGAAGAATCCAATGAGTTCAAGTGTAAGTTTGTGTGTATAAATGTATGAGTATGGATGACGATACACTTTATAGTGTATGAAAGAGTGTGAAAACCTGTAATATGCCCAAATAATCAAAGAATGTCAAAAACTTCATCAATATGCATAAAGAAAATGCAAAATGCAAATTGGAAATGGAAATGGAAATAGACTATGCAATACCAATGCAAGTATGAGGCTCAACACAAAAATTCCAGTCAAACGTTACTTGACACTTAGTTATTAGGAACCAATTTCTTGATTTCCCGGTAACAGCGCCACTTGAAATAACCTTAAATCTGATGTCGCATTGGGGTTACTTCAAAATTTAGCCTAGGATTGCATATAGTGCAACCTCAAGTCGTTCTCTCTAAGGAACCAACGAAAAAAATGAAATTAATTTCCTAAGTAACTGAATGCAATGCAGCCTAAACTATAGAATATGGTGTAATTTGATCAATTACCATTAAAATTGCAATGAATTAGAATAAACATAAAGGACTTGTTTTTAATATTTTAAATCTAAAATGAGTGATATGAAATTGTAATGAGTGAATGTAATAAGAAGAAAACACAAGTAATTAATAAGGATAAACACAACCCTCCAATTCAATTGCACAAGCAATCATCACTTAAATAGATATTGGACTTAAAACAAATGAACCAAGAGTTATAATCAAGCTCTTAATCTAACAACCAAGCGACCTAGAATTGTTACAAAAATATTTTCTAAAATCCTGATCTACTAATTGCTACCAGAATAGTAAAATAGAACCAAAGATACTAAAGCCAATGCTCAATTTTTACTTAATAATTAAGAAAACAGAATTAATGCCAGTAATAGATATAACGATCCAATAATTTAAGCCATCTTGAATAATCACCAATTTCACTAAAATATTAATACAAAGTCTTGACCCAAAACAAAGTAATGAAATTAAACCAAAATCAGCACAATATTAGTTGCTAAACTGTAGCACCTCACTCTCGTAAGACACGTATCCGACATCCTGAATGATATCTGAGTACGTACCCCGTAAGAGTGGCATGCTAAAATGATCATTTAGTCAAAATTTATTACAAATTTTTTTTTCTTTAAACAATGTACACGTATGCAGGAATCATTATCAAATCGGGCCCACTTTATTTAAAAACATTTCCATTCACAAGAGTTACAATAGCCATTTGGGCTCATTTCAGATGCAAAAGAAAACTTACAATCATAAAGCCATTTTGTTACCAATTCAATCACATACATTTAATACAATTTTTTGGAACATAATTCGAAAATAAAATTACTAAAGACATATGCAGGTGCAAACTGATCCTGACCCATAACTCATGCTCATTTGCAGTGGCTAAACTTTGGTGTAATTGGATAACTCCTCTGAACCTGAAAAGTTACGTTGCAATTTTTTATGAGTTTTGCGAACTTAATGAGCGAACCATCATTGATGATTTTACCGGATTTATACACAAATCACATATATCGCAACTAATCATACAGAACATGTATATTCCATAAACTCACATTGTCATGGCACATCATTTAATTATTGCGAATCAAAACATATATAAACAAATACAAATGCATATGAGACTCCACGTTCGTTATTATTGTTGTGACCGAGTGCCTATCACATATCACATATACAAATATTGGCCCATTGGGCTCAGCCAGAAACATATATCACGGAGCATAGCTTTACGTGCAGAATCATATACCACGGAGCAAAGCTCTACATGCAAACGCTTGATACTGGCTACTCCGGTCATAACGCCTTTATCTGAGCATGCATTTTATTAAATGCATCAATTCAGAATTTACATATGTCACAATCATTTATAAAACACAGTTAGAATTTCATAATCATCAGACCTAAGTTCGGCATTCAACTTTCGTTGAGAATTAGCATAGCATAATACAATCAGAATTTCATAATCTTCGAACCTAAGTCCGACATTCAACTTTCGTTGAGAATCCACATTTCATACAGAATTATTAAACAAATCAGAGCACTTCCAATACAATCCCAAATATTTACTCCTCAAACTTTAAGTCTGGAGTTCAAAAACAACTTGCAACAGTTCAATAATTGGAAGCTTAACAAACCAAATCAAATCAATCCTAGGAAATTCATCTAGGTTAACTCATTGTATGCTCCAAGAAGCTATTGCCTAGATGGTCTGACAATGTTCGACTAGCGTCCGATGTGCTCCTCTAAAACATACGTAACACATTTACAATATATCACATTTTTGCACTAATGTAAGTATTCCTTTATGCATATATACTTTTATAAAATATACACAATGCATGTTCAATGACAATTTCAGGTATCTTATTGTAATTCTCATCATCAAACTACTAGATATCAAATCTCTCATTAATATCACTTGTACTTATAATTTGGATCAATATAGAACAATGTGAAAACAATTTCATAACCTAAATGACCACTTCAGATTTTCTACCCACAAGATCTTGGGTGAACTTTGCATAATTAACCTGATAGGGTAAATGACAGAATTAGGCAACATTTCCTTCTGGAAAGTTGTTCTACAATGTCTTAAGTTTCTAATGACTCTATGATCATCCAATTTAATTCAGTAGTCTATGAGTTATGCTCACTATACCACAGACTATGTATATTTGAACATTTGGTTAGTACATGATCATACCCTCGAATTGTACAACTCATATCTTTAGTCATAAATATCCAAAAAATACAAACTTTATACCAATGTAAAGATAAGAGAATAAGCTACAATTGTGGTGAAGACATCTTAATCTAATTTGGCCTACATCAATATAGTTTATTCAATAACCACAGGACATGATTTTTGTCTCGGGTAGAACTACAATCTCAGTCAAGACTCAATTTCAAGCCAAATTTTGAAATGCTTAGAGGCAGAATTAAAACTCCATTTCTCAGATAATTTGTATCCATATGTCTCTAGCTTACTATAAATCACAAATCATCCCATTTGGATAACTATAGAGCAAGATATTATCAAAATAGCGAAGCATATTTGAGCTGTACAGGACAAAACTTCATGGCGGCGAACTTTGTTTTTTTCAATGTTGGCCGCGACGAACCATGAGGATTTCGCCGCGGTGAATCAAAGAGTTCGCTGCAGCGAACTTTCACAAAAACTCGAATCTTCTTTCAAATTTTTCAGCCCGAAGCTCTAACTATTCTTCCTCTGTCTCTACTGTAAAGTTTTCAAAAGCTCAATCTCACATCAATTAACTCAAACAACACGCAAAACAATTCTTCTAACTCATTTTTAGCTCATCAATACAAAACAAAGCAGAAATCCATGATTCACACTTAAATATAAAAAATTTGATTCTCAACATGGAAATTCCAATTTTTGCATTTTGTTTCTCTTTCTACTTTCATTTGATGTATTGTTCCATTTTTACTCTTTCATTTCATCAAAACAACTTATCAATTTATCAACTCCATATCATGACTTCATCACATCATTTAAATTCATAAACCGAAACTACACTTCTCTAACCTCACATGCATGCATTCACCGAAACTATAATTCACAAATCCATACATGCATGTTTATTTCTACACTGTAAAACAAACATCATCAGAACTACTTTCTTGATTTAGCTCTTAATTCTAGCAATGAGAATGGATCATATGCAAAGGAAGCCTAACAATTTGTTATTCAGTGCTAAGTTTTTCCTTCGCAGTGAAGAGCATTACAGTGAATGTTACTAACTCAAAACATCATATTCATGTATTCTTGCATGTCTCACACTTATCACCCAAATAATCAACCACTTGTCACCATATAAGTAAGTCATATGTCATATATACATATCATTGCCACGTGTCACTATTTAATTGGCCCATAAATCAATATTTTTCACAAAATTCACCAAAAATTTCAAAATATCCTAAATATACCAAAATGACCGAATCACATTTAATAACTCAATTAAATCTGAAAAATGTCAATAAATGCATGTACAATCATATTAATGTGCAAAAATCAATATCCTCGTGTATGTGTATACCACATTATGCATAAACATGAATTATGCTTCCAACTTTCTCATTAACCTCTTATAAACACTATTTTAACCTTATCATAAGTAATAGGATATTACATAAACAATAATCCAGTTACAGAATCTTCTAATTCAAAGATATAATTGATACGTAACTCCAAATAATTAAATAGTCATCCGAAGACCTAGGAATCACTAAATAATCAAATGGGTAAAAGATAAATGCAACCTAAACTTCCTTATGAAAACTCAAGCTCCTACTATTGCCATTGAATCAGAGGATTAGGATAAATTAGCCATGGCAACTCATAAAAAACACTGTCAATGTTGAGCTCCGACGATCAACCATGGAAGATGGGAATGATGGGTTGGATCTTTTACTTTTCACATCTGCGTTCTTTTTTTTTGTTTCTTCTCGCCTCTAGACCAACGTGCACCGCACAACTCGCTACTGTCTCCACTTCTGCTTTCTATTTCGTTTTTCTGCTCCCTCTCACTCGCAACGCATGCCTTCAACTTGCGCTAACCATATAAAACCACGCAGCCCATGCAACCTCTCTCATCTCTTCACGTTCCCAGCCCACGCACTACGCACGCACGCCAGACCACCCCTCTCTTGTTTAGCTTGATGTGACTATTTAATTTGTTTGTTCTTGGTCCACTTTGTTGTTCATAAAACCCTCGCAAGTCTCCACCCTTCTTACGCTGTCATTTCTCCTTTGTCCATACTGCTGTGTCGTTTTTCTTTCTTCTTTCTCTAAATTGCTGTCGTTTTTGTCCTTTTCGCTGCCACACGCGCCACTCTCACTAACCCACTTTCACGTTGTCATTTTTGGTCTCCTCTTTAATGTTTTGATACTTGGGATCACTACTTCTTAATCTTTTTCAACTTTAATTTTTTCTACAATAAAAATTACAAATAAAGTAGCATCAATTGACTAAAAATTAATTTATTACAGTTAAACCAAAATATGACATTTTTTGCCCCTATAAATACAAATTAAATATAAGGCACAATAATTCAAATAATAATCAAATAAGGCTAAAAAGATAGTGACAAAACACATCCAAATGATATGAAAATATATATGAATAAATGAGTTTGTCATGATGACAAAAAGAGAGATTGGAATGAGGTGTTAAAAGAGAGGAGGACATTTTATTATTGTCTCTAATACAAGACCATTTGTTGGGAAAAGGTAAGAGTTATTAATTGGTAAGGAGTTAAGAGTTATTAATTGGACTTGTAAGAGTTATTAATTGGTGACAAAGTACCAGACCATTTGTTAGAAAGAATTCAGAGTTATTAATTGGTAAAGAGTTAAGAGTTATTAATTGTTGACAAGATACCAGACCATTTGTTAGTAAGAGTTAAAAGTTATTAATTGGTAAAGAGTTAAGAGTTATTAATTGGTGACAAGGTCGTTTGATGATGGGGCACGACGACGATCCCTTCACACTTACTCCCTCCTATCCAAAATAAATTTCGTTTTAGAGAAATGCACATTTATTAAAAAAGCTAGTGAAATGTTTGATATACCCTTATTAATTGCATGTTGAATTGCTTTGAAAATGTAATCTATATAATTAGGATGTGAGAGAAATTAAAGGGTAATTTTAGAAATAAAATTACAAACATGCATAAAAAATCGTGAACGATACTTATTTTGAATAATTAAAATCTCTATAAAACGACACTTATTTTAGATAGGAGGGAGTAGTATATTATACTTAAAGAGTTAAGAGTTATTAATTGGTTAAGAGTTAAGAGTTATTAATTAGTGACAACCAAACCATTTGTTAGGAAGCGTTAAGAGTTATTAATTGGTATATTAATTGATGACAAGGCCGTTTGATGATGAGAAGGCAAGGCGATGACGACGAACCCTTCATACGTATATTATATTTAAAAGAGTTAAAGAGTTATTAATTGGTCTCATATGAGTTATTAGTCGGTGACAAGGTAGGAAACCATTTGTTAGGAGGAGTTAAGAATTATTAATTAAAAGCAGTGTTTTAAAAATTGGACCGAATTGGTTGCTCGGACCTGAAAATTGGTGACTCGAAGTATGAAACAGCCCGATTTAGCCCGTATTTTTGTGATTGATTTATCCGTTCATTTTGAGATCGGACCGGTAAAAACCGTTGAACCGGTGAAAGAAAGAATTGGTCGATTCATAAAAAATGCCTTGATTTTGATGATTTCAACTTGAATAAATATTATAATTAGTGATCTTTTTTTAAATCTTTTTGATAAAATATGACTAGTGAGCTTTGTTATCTTATTTTGAGTTGTATTTGGTAAACTTTTAAAAAATATATATATTCTGAAATTTAAAGTTTTAAGTTTACAATTAGATAAATAAATAATTAAATAGTATATT
>JANIHY010000208.1:47513057-47526170 GCA_027479065.1 Erythroxylum brevipes
GTAATACTCTTATAAGTCATTTTACACATAAATAGCTAATACTAAACAACTAAATTTATCAAACATCTTTAAATAAAGAATTGATGTTAATTTGTTGGTCAAATCAGTTATATTAATCCGTTGCTGGCTAACCACTGATATAATTAGTTAATAATTAATGCAATCCGCTGATTGTCAAACAAGACCTTATTTTAATTTAAATATTTTAATAAAATGTTTTAATTTTAAAATTAAAATTAAATGTTTTATTTGTTTCGCTGATTATCGCCCGTCGCTATGCCGTTTATGTTCAACGGGTCGGGCCTCGATTTTGAGCCACGTCTTCGTGATACGACTTTTCCTTTCGTCTACAATATACAGAAGAAAAAATGGGAATTGAATTGCAGCGGCAACAATTGTAATTTCATCTTCTTCACCGTGCACTGAAACCTCCAAACCATAACCTTCCTTATCGGCGATCGCCCGGCCACTCGCCGTCCACTTGCAATCCGTACACGAGTTACTCTTATTTGCAGATTCCGTCGCTAACTGGTATTCACTTACTTATCTGTTTTGTTATCAGAAAAAAAAAATGAAAATTGAATCAAGTTAGAAACTTCTAATTTTATTTTTCCAATATTTTTGTTGGGTATCACTGAGATATAATTGTTCGATATTTTCTTTATTTTCTCAGTAATCAAACGGAGATCCTAACTCTATAGTTTTAAAAGCCTTCTATTTATTTTGTTTGTTGTTTGTTATAAATCTTGTTGATTGTGTTTCTGGATTGTTTGGTGATATTACTCTTTTCTTAGGGATTGATTGATCCTTTGACAGGGAAATCAGCAATCTTAAATTCATGGAGGAGCAAGGAAGTGAAATTGTGGAGCAGTATGTAAAGTGGAAAACCGACGTTTCGAGGGCATTTCAGTACTATCTTGATAGATGGAGTCCTCATCAGTTGGAGAGGTGGGTTGCGACCTTGGTGGTGGCCATGTGCTACGTTTTAAGAGTTTACTATGTTCAAGGGTTTTACGTTATTTCGTATGGGTTAGGGATCTATGTCTTGAATCTGTTGATTGGTTTTCTTTCGCCCAAAGTTGATCCTGAGCTAGAAGCTCTTGATGGGGCTTCTCTGCCAACTAAAGGTTCTGATGAGTTCAAGCCTTTCATTCGCCGCTTACCTGAGTTTAAGTTCTGGTAAGCTTTTTGTTTATTAATTTTACTGTCACAATCATTTTTTTCCAGTTATGTTCTACTGTCTTCAACATCGTCCAACTATCAAAACATTTGAATTTAAGCTTCTCTAGGAATGACACCTTTTAATGTGGAATCAGTTTTCATGGAATTTAATCTCAAGTACTTGTATACGCTGTTGGTGCCCTTTTGGTTGGAAGAGTAGACATTTTGCAATTTTCTGTTGGTAGTTCGAGCAATCTAACTTCTATATGCAAAGGGTTTTACTTCTTAGCTTGTTTTGAGGCTCTGGCCTCTGAAGAAGAAAAAGAAGATAAGAAGTGCGGTGGATCTAGCTTGATTTGGTCATGAGGTTATCATTTTGCCTTCATTGCTTTGGTCTTTAATGTTTGAGCCTCACTAATAGTATTGGCCTATTGGGTTACTTGTAGGTCTTGTGTAAAAAAAAAAAAGGATTTTATGTAAACTTGCTCAATCACGATCAAATTAAAAATTTTTCCTTGGCTTGGTCAACTAGCCCTTATTAGCTTTGGCTTTGGTTCTGCCACAAAGCCTTTTCAGTTACCTTTTTGTTTGTAATATTTCCTGCAGTAGGTAGTTTCTAAATGTGCTGATATTGAAATTTTACTTGGTGGTGGTTTCAGGTATGCTATTACGAAGGCCTTTGTTGTGGCTTTTGTGTTGACCTTCTTTTCTGTGTTGGATGTGCCAGTTTTCTGGCCAATCCTGTTGTGCTACTGGATTGTCCTGTTCTTCCTTACAATGAAACGCCAAATACTCCATATGATCAAGTACAAATATGTCCCTTTAGATATCGGGAAGCAGGTACTGAATTCCCAAAAGTCCCAATCACGATGCAATATTCAATGAATGCTGTTTTGAGTTTCCTTTCCTGTTCTTTCTTTTCTGGATAGTGCTTTTGTGTATGTTATTGTTGCTCCAGTAGTTTGACATTGTGTTTTCTTCGTATGACAGAGGTACACTGGAAACAAGTCATCAAGTAGCGGTATAGCTAGGGACTGAAAGCCACCGAAGCAGTGTAACTGATGAATTAACCATAGCTACATTTGATTAGTAGGAAAAGCAAGTTCTTCAGGTCTTGTTAGTATGTTACGAAAAACAAGTTCTTCAGGTCTTGTTAGTATGTTGAACATGTGAACCAAAAACTTCGTTTACACTCCAGCTTCTCATGTAAAGCACGGCGAGATCTTTCGAAAACTTTGTATATAGAATCATTGCCATAATTTTGATTTTGGTTAGAGATGATCGTCCATTTTCTTTGAGTTTCCAGCCCAAATTATTAATGATAATTTGTTATCTGGACCATTTGCATGTACGAAAGCTGTAGAAGATAAACTTAGTGGCCTAAATTAAACCTAGAAACCTGCTTTGACGTCTGATCACCTGCAAGTGTCAAGGAATTCCGTTGACTAGAGGAGGGAGATGAAACAAAAACACGCTCTTTATTAAATCAACAAAATTTGAATCAACCACTTGTTTACCTATGATAATTAGAAAGTTTAATCTATGAAATTCGAAACTCTATAATATATATATGTGTTAACTCTATATATATATATATATATGTTAACTGTTCAAATTTAAAATTAAAGTAATTAAATTATGAATCTTATTTTAAACTATATCTAGTTATAGAAATAGAGCTTATTTATGTAACTTAAATTCGTGATCTTGCAATTACGAAAGAGAAAGAATAATCTTACTAGTTACTTAAAGCTTACCCTCCAGACTTTAATGTTGATGACCCACTCGCAACAATTTCATCAATTCTCATTGTATCATTCTCTAACACAGTTTTTTCTTTTGATTCATTGGAATACTTCATCCTTTTATGCCAAACTCTAATTATGCTAAAAGAGTACATATTTTCCTGTCTCTCTTCTCAGGTTCATATTAATTATATGTTCTCATTATTCTGTTCTTACTTTATTTCATGAGTATTCGTCTATTTATTTTTTGTGAATCTTATTTATTGAATAAATAGATGCTCATAGAATATTATAAAAAAGGATCA
Organism: Erythroxylum brevipes; assembly: GCA_027479065.1. Taxonomy (NCBI): domain Eukaryota; kingdom Viridiplantae; phylum Streptophyta; class Magnoliopsida; order Malpighiales; family Erythroxylaceae; genus Erythroxylum; species Erythroxylum brevipes. The sequence continues at coordinate 47,516,269 of JANIHY010000208.1, forward strand.
TAGAAATAGGTGATCTATTTCCTCATTTTCCCGTTAACAAGTCTTGTTCTTCTGCATCCTTTTTTACGAACAGGACTTTGCACCCTTACGAACTTGATTGATGTTCGTTAGATATATGACGAACATCAATTAATGTGATTTAGTACATGAGGAAGTTTTGATTGCAATTTTCCTCTGCCTTTGATAAGGGACGGATCCTCTGTCCAATTCTCCTGTACTTATCTTATCTTATTGAATTTCAGTTATCTATTTATGTGAGTCCTGCATAAATAGATGAGTAAGATTTAATGAGACAGGATAGGGACAAGAGAATTGGACAAAGAATCCTGACTCCTTTGACAGCACTAGAATCTCCGGTACCAATTCTAACTTTATAAACAATAGTACTATCAAGCTAGTTGAAAAGCTTGATTCATGATCATTATCACATAACAATAAATAATATTTTGTTAATCTCTTCAAATTTAAATTTACACCACTTAATTACCTCTTCAGATTCTTAACATTTCTCCGACAACACTAATTGTTTTGTATACACAAGTTCTTAAACATGTCTCTGATAATGGCTTAATGGTGAGAGGTGTCAACGTAAAGTGAAGCAAAACCCTGAAGTCTTGGGTTCGAGGCACTAACTCACCCAAAGTCAGAGGAGACAATACTGATTAAGGTTGTGGTCGCATGGGTCGGGCTTGCCTGATATGTGCATCCCGTGGACCTAACATTAATACTAATTGCTGGTAGCTACAACTTTTATTGAATGGATGTAAATTATATAAATAAAATTCATTAAATGGAGGTAAAATAAAATTAGTACAGAAAAATTAAGAGCAAAAAATGATTATAATGTTTTCTCTGTTGAGTGGCTCCCAACATTTAGGACATGAATAACACTCCAGAAGAAGGACTTTTACCTTTTCTTGATCTTGATCTTACAAGGGAATGAATTTAATGGAAGTCGTTCCAGGCCAATATCACATTACAGATGTATCAGTTGTGCAGAAGTTTTCCTTTTCAGATGGCTAAGTTAAGCTCATTCATTTGAGGAACATGTGTCTCCATTGGCAAGTTTCACTTCCAGCATTACCAAAATCAACTTCATAGACAACATCATGCAGCTAGAACTCTTAAATTTGAATGCCAAATGGTAAAATCAAAAGCAGCTCCACAGGTACTACTTGTAATTGCGGGTTACAGAACTCCTCCTATGTATGCTCATGAACTTGGCCAGAAATTCTGCAGGTTGGAAGTGGATGATCAATCAAACTAACCATACGCAAATGACTCGTTAGACTGAAACTTCAGGTTTAAAGACGGAGTTGAAGAATACTAAGGGTGGATACTTCTTGTAGGTGTATATTTCCTGTGTTCTGTGCCATCTTATGTTTTGCAGTATGATGGTCATTTTACCTTCTAGTTTGAGCAATGCAGTTGTTCCTGTAGGGAGCCTTTTATCCTGTAAATGACAATCATATGGTCAGTTTCGTTCTGTGTGGAGACAAAATGAGGAAGGGGAGATTACTTACATAATAAGCATGCCAGTAATAGACTTCCCTTTTTGAAGCGGCCTCAATTCTCTTAAGAAATTGTTCTACAAGTTTCTGTTCGTTAGAAACATACCCCCGTCAGAGATGTTCTTACTGGTAAATGATTAAACAATAGTTCCAGGAGAAGAATCAATTACTTACCAGGAGGATAAGTTTGGGGTGTACAAAATCCAAAAGAAGCTTTTGTAACTTTCCTCTAATGGTGACTAACCTGCCAAATTCAGAACATGGAAACTCTTGACTTATTAGCGACAACTGAAGATACATGTATGAAGCTTTCCATGTACTAAGCTGCAAGTTCAGTTGCATCTTGTTTAATGAAAGGGCTTGCCGCTTTTGCAGCATGGTGACTGAAGAAAAGATGACAAACAGAAGAAAGGAAACATGCCTCTGATTAGATGGGTCTGCCAGGATTTGCACTGCAAGTTCTTCCACAACCCTTTCCCAACCAACTTGAATTGGCTGATCGTCTGTAAACGGATAGCTGTAATAAAATTTCAAAAATGGACGAGTAATTTCAGATTTTGTTATCCATCTTCCATTGGCTAAACTATCTGTGATGTGATCTTTACTTGTGTGCTTTGCAGGCTTCAAGAGCCATGATTGCCTCCCTCATGTTCTGCTTTGATTTGGCAGCAATTTTGGCAGCGAAGCTCATCGATAGGTCAAAGTCCTCTTTCCGGGAAATCTGAATGAGGACTTCAATGATCTGTAAAACGGTGGAATTGAAAAACGAGGATTAAACATGTGGTTGAACAGAAAACTCTCACATTTATATCCTATCATGATACGGTGCATCGCCAATCAAATTCTCAAAAAGAAAAAAAGAAAGAACAGGGAATACGTACTTCATGAGCCGCAGGAGCTTCAACGTCAATAACCTCGCAGCGATTTTTTACCGAATCTAAGATGTTTGTGTCATCTTTACAACATATGATAAGCTTGCAAGCATCTGTGAAACAGTCCATAATCCATTTTATCAAGTACTGAATGCTCTCTTCTGCTTTGTCAACGTCAAACAGAACTATTACTGAAATTAACAAGAATTACCTCTTAGATTGTTATACAGAAACAAGGCAATAAATAATCTGGGGTAATGGGTCAGAAGTTGACCTGTGCATTCTGGCTCAAAATTAACAGTGCTGATTTCAGGGTTTATACAAAACTTGTTGCTTATTTCCCTAACTAGACCAACTAAGGCGTATTTAGCATTTGCTTCTGTTCGTACATTGAGCTCAACGTGGCGCCTACTTGATGTTACAGGAACAACCACCTGCATAGGCTTTTCGTTCTGACAACACGAAGTTACAAGCGTAAAAAGGCTAAAAGATTACGTAATCTGTATATTGCAGTTAACTGGAAATTGTACTACTTTCTTTCAACAACAAGAAGAAATAACTCCAATCCTGATTGCAGAAGCTACATATGTGACGGTCATGTCCTTTTTCAATTTTTTGAAGTAGAGAAACTATGCTTTAGGAAGAGGAATATTCACTATTCTAGTACGAACTTATGTACCTTGAATTGGAAGCATCTTAAATCATGTGATACCTGCAGAATTAAGTCTGATTCAGTCAAGTTAAGCTTATGAAAATGAGATTCATTGTGGTAAGTGATATTATCACCTAGGACATGAGTCCAGATCTTCTATCTAATTTTATGATGTCTTATTGTGTCCAGTGAATCTCAGTCATTTATTTATGTGAATTTCGCATGGGTCTCGCATAAATAAATGCTGGTCCCAGATAAATAAATGACTGAGATTTACTGGATACAATAAAACACCATAAAATTGGACAAAGGATCTTGTCTCTTGGGACATACCTTGCAGCGAGCATGGCCAAATATTTAACCTAGCAGAGCCATTGTCAGGATCTCTTCCCAGAACCAGAAGGTCCTCTGATCAAGATATGAGGCATACTATCTTGCAGCACCTATGATTGCACAACATAAAACTGTCTGAAGGAGTAATACTCTTAAAAGATATTATGAAAGCTGAAAAGTTCACATTTCATGCCCTACAGAGGCCCTACAAGCAGGCTTATATTGGGGTCAGTCAATCAGTAACAGCCTCAATTCTCAATCTTATATCACTTACAAGTTGCTTAAGGAGCTGAGCTTCTTTTTTGTGACAAGTGAATGTGATCGAGGTTGATACTTATCAGCCCAAAAAGGTCTGAGACTTTCAATAACAGTAGCTTTCTTAATGAATAAAGCTTCATCAATATGTTGTTTTCTTTCAGGAGAATTTGAGGCCTTGCATGCCCTTCCTTCCAAACAATAGAGCCAAGTTTCTGATTGGCTCTTCCGTCTATTTTCCACTAACTTTTGGAAGCTCCAACTTCTTCCACTCCAATCACTTGTCTTAGTACTCTCCCTGCGAAGCTTATCACTACTAATACTACCAAAGCGAAAAGATGCAGTTGTTTGTGAAACCGAGCTTGTTGCAATTCTATGTGATCTATAATCAATATGATTATTGTTTTTACTGCGCTGATGAAGAACACAATCCTTTTGGCTAAACTTCGTGTGCATGGGATACCGATTTCCTCCACTGAGACCATTTTTACCTAAGCCAAGTTTCTCTATTCCAACGGCTGTATGTTCACGAGAAAAGAAGATGTCACAAGGTGATACAGAATCTGTACCGTCACTAACTGAATCATTAGACTCGGAAACTCTAGCCATCTTCATGTTAGCTATCATCTCATTCAATTCACCCACAGTTGTCGATTTCCAGTTGGGAGTTCCTCTTTCCCTTTGCTTACGGATCATTTCCCATGACAGTGCTGATACATTTCTCTCACCCTTTTTCTCTTTACTATCATAGCTGCTTTCTTGGTCCTTATCACTAGCTCTTGGCCTTGGTGCAGTTTTTGATCTTCGAAAGGAGTCTGATCTCTCTCTAACGTTGTCTTCTTTACAACTTGTCTTCACATTTTTCCTTCTACCAGAGGCAACGACTACATCATCATGCATGACATGCTCCTCTTTCCCTGAATGACTTGGATGAACTTGTCTTCCAAGCTCTGGTTTTGAAAAGGGAACATGATTTTTATTACTTCGAGTAGGCGAAACAGACCTTTCATCATCTCTGCGTAGCTTCGATGCTGACTTGCTGCTGTGTCCCCTTGGCGTTTGGCTCGCTGCAGAGTCTTCTACCAAAGAAAAACCGTTTACTTTTGAAGAGTGCCTCCTTCTGTGTCTATGAGGACTGAACTTCCTTAGAGAAGCTGCACCTTTCGGGGTTTCAGGAGAAGAGACTATATCTACATGATTTTTACGATGCAGTGAACTGTCTTGCGAGTCAGTTTCTACATCAGATGGCACATAGCCACTTCGTCTTTGCTTCGACGAATCAGAATATGTCATAGGAACTCTACTATATCTTTTTTTACCAATCTCCATTGCTTCCTACTACTTTGCAGCAGCAAGAAAATGAACTGGAGTTTTTGATTCAGAGTTTACAGATAGGTTTGGAGCAAGGATATCAACTAGAATTTAAGTTCACTTGCAAAAGAAGGATACTGCGATGAGGAATATAAAGTGCTAGAACAAAGTAGGAAATCAGGAGCATTAGGAAATGCTGAAAGATACTAAATTACAAGGATACGATGTGTACAAAGCAAGCAGATCGTTAAATACTAAAAACAGCGGTTGGTGAGGGTCACCTTAGAAGTTTTTGTCCGATCACATCAAAACGCAACGATGCTTTGATTTTTCTTTCCCTCTGGTATATATTCTCACGTTTCGGACAGTCTTTTCCAGTCACTCTGTCCAAGCAGGAACTAAAGATGGCTTCGCTATGTGGAGTGTAACGCCTGATTTCGCTACTATAACCAGCAGAAATAGCTTTTAGAGTACCTTGGGTTTCCTTCTTGTTGTTTTTTTTTATAATATGGTCATGGCTGACGTTTTTTTTTGAGAAATTGGTCATGACTGACGTTATGAACGCTTACAGATGGAACATCCCTATTTGTAGGCCTGTTCCAAACCCAGAACTTGAAAGAACCAAAACTCCCTAGATAACACGAGTTCAAATACAAACATGTTAATTAGTTTACTTCAGTTAGTTAAGTGACTCGAACTTGAGATGCTCGGAAATAATTCGTAGCAGTGGATGATGCGGGTGTATCATGTAGAAAAATTTGATTAATTCTGATAGGATGATAGGGTCATCAATGTTGGTTGGGACGAATCATGCACCATGCTTTTTTCACGTTAACTTTCTTGTAGGATGTGTCAAAAGCTTCCTAAAAACATCCTGGAAGTGGTCTCTTGGATCATATTTCAGGCATCTCTAGTATTTCTTTCAGAAAACAAACTAACCTGGCAGTAGCTATATATCATTTTTTTGTTCCCATTCAGAGTCCAGACTAATGAATTCGGTCCTCAAGTACGAGACTTCGTATCAGAAGCAATAAAGTTGGTATTTTTTGAAAGTGATCAAGACATCTATCTTATAACTAATTAAATTGTGATCTGTAATTGCAGTAGGAATAATCAGTACGTAGCAGATTGGACCAATGTTGCAATTTATCGTAATTATACTCTTTATCATCACAATCGTCAACGTTCTCTAGTCCCCGATAACATTGCTTGTAACTGTCCTCCACTAGACAAGCCCAAATTGGTGACAACAAGGTTTTGAGATCCAAACCGGAGTTGAATTAAAGGTCTTATTGGTCATCGACTGGTTCGAATACCGGTCGAACCAGTGTGACGTTATAATTATACAATAATTATATTTAATTATATATAATATTATTAATATTAAAAAAAATAGAAAAATATACCAAATAATATAAATAAATATAAATAACTGGTTGGGTCCTTTGGGTTATTTACTTCTGTTATATTTTTGGAGAAAAGGTGGGTTTTACTTTAAAAAAAATCAAAAAATGCATTTGCATTTTAGAAAGAAAAAAAGGCAAAAAAAATCATTAAATCCGTGGTCAACCGATTCGACCAGTCCCAGTTTAACAGATCAATTGACTGGTTTGCACTGGTTCAATTGAGGATTAGTTTTTTGAAGTCACCTAGACTAGATAACCTACTGGTCACTGGTCAAATTGGCCGATCCGATCAAGATTTCAAAATCATTAGTGGCAGAATTGACCGACAATAGATGATAAAAGAGTTCCATCAACAGGAAATTCCAACGAGCCAGCTTTGGCAAAGGCATGACAATCGCTACCACTTTGTGTCGTTGTCACTGAGCGACTAATATTAATAATAGACCATGTGAGAATAATTTTACAAAACTGCAAGATTTCTATGTCAAACGTCTTGGCAAGCAATTTCTATGTCAAACGTCTTGGCAAACATGTTTTAATACATTTCGGCCTCAATATTTGCAATGCCTGTCTACTCCTTATTAGCTAATCAAATGTAGGGTTATGTTGAGTAATGCAGGAAAAAAATCAAATCGAGGACGTCCTCGAAGCTTGGAAATTTTGATCAATGAGTTCATCCTATGATGATACATTTTCCATACAGACAAATCAATAGAAAGCTCTGTCCACAGTTGGTGAGATACTATTGTAGAAAGTTGAAATTCAGAAGAACAGGCGAGATCCATACAAACACGACGCATTACTTGTATTCTTATCTGACCTACACAGGAGCTTCAATTCCGAGTTAAGTTTCTGCTATGAAAATTCTTTGATGCATTGAAATAAATAAACTTAGCCAGACCATACGACGTGTTTGTTGAATTTCAAGTAGCGAATTTCACTTGAAGTCGGAGAATTTCCTCTTGATATTTTTAGTGTTTAGTTGTACATTTCTGGACCATTAAAAAAAGAGTAATTAAGAAAAAATAGGTGCTTATAAATGTTGCATGCTTTGGCTCCTCCAATAAGTCAAAAATTGTTGGCTATTGGTTAAATGTTTTGGCCTTTTCCATTAAATCAAAAATAGATGGTCACCGTTTAGAATTTATCATAGATATATTATTTTCTTTGTGCGCATGACATTATTGTCAATTGTTGAGATTGCGCACAGATTGAAGAAATTTTGGACAGAAGCTTGAGACTTCAGCTATAAATAGAATGCATAATTTTAGACATTTACACATCATTCCTTCCTCTTTTTCAGTCACCAAAACAACACAAATTCTGGGACTTCAGTTATAAATAGAAGGCATGGTTTAAGACATTTACACACCATTCCTTCCTCTCCTTCAGTCACCAAAACAACATAAATTCTCTCATCCTTTCTTCAGTTATTTTCTATATATTTAATGAGTTTTGAAAGCCTTTTGTTCCAGCCTTTGTATACTTGTATACATTCTCCACATATTAGTGAAATTGTTCACCATTCGATCGTGAATGTAGGTTATATTGACTAAACTACGTAAATCTTTATGTTCTGTCTCATTTTATTTTGTCTATCTTTATTTTTTTTACTATTTTTCGGACTATTAAATTCAACCAGTATTCGATCAAAGGGGATTTACCTTAACAAACTGGTATCAGAGATTCTCCTGTTAGTTTAGCTTATTGTATCCCACTAAGGTGGATCCTCCATATCAGAAAGTAACTTAAAATTTTTATTGTAAGTCTAAACGGAGCTCATTGTCTCGAATTTATCTTGCGGGACCCATTGCCTCGATTTTATTTTGTGGGGCCCACATATTGATTTTACCTGTGAGGCCCTCATCCAGTGCTTTTGTGGGGTTCACAGTCTCGATTTCATATGTGGGGCCCACCTATAGAAAAATAGTCAGAATATCATTTTTTGGCCATTATGACGATAACGAAGACCTCTATTGAAAAATTTGACCGAAGCGTTAACTTTTGTATGTAGCAACTCAAGATGCAAGCCATTTTAATACAAGATGGGTGTGAAATTGCACTTAATGGAGTGGAGAAAAAACCAACAGATATGAAACCAGATAAATTCACGGATCTAGAGAAAAAGGCTAGATCAACCATCATATTGAATCTCTTCGATGAGGTTTTGCAGGAGGTTGCTGGTGAAAGCATAGCGAAAGCTATGTGGGAAAAGTTGAAAGCTATGTACATGAAGAAGATGGTGAAAAATCGGCTTTATTTGAAATAGAAATTGTACATGTTGAGGATGACCGAAGGTATATCTATTCTTTTACATCTAGATAAATTTGATTCTCTTATTTTTGATTTGAAGAATGTAGATGTAAAAATTAAGGATGAATATCAAGCCATATTGTTGTTATGTTCCCTTCCCCAATCCTTTAAATATTTTCGTGATACTATGATTTATGGGAAAGAGTCAATCTCATATAATCGTATTAAGTCTGCATTAAAGTCAAAAGAGTATATTGATAGGGACATCATTGAGGAGGCTAGTGGAAGTTAGGCAGAGGGATTATTCATACGAGGTAGATATGAAAATAGAGATTTTGAAAGAAGTAGATACAAAGGTAGGTCAAAATCCAAACATAGAAATAAAATTTGTAATTATTACAAGAAAAAGGGGCATATAAAGACTGACTGCTATAAATTGAAATATAAGGAGAAAAAATAAAGTTGAGCATAATAACAATAACACCGCCAAGGCTAGTGTAGTAGCAGATGAGAATGAGGGAATTATCTTTATAGCTACAGAAGATAAAGTTAGGTCTAATAAGGAGTAGATTTTAGACTTGAGTTGTTCTTACTATATGAGTCCCGATAGGGAGTATTTTTTCACTTATGAGCTATTGAATGGTGGAATTGTTTTGATGGGTAATAATGCTGCTTGTAAAGTTGTTGGTAAAGGTATAATTCGGATCAAAATGTATGATGGTATCATTAGAACACTCACTGATGTTAGTCACTTTCCTAATTTGAAGAAAAATCTCATCTCGTTGAGCACTCTTAATTCTCGCGGGTGCAAGTTCTCAGTTGAAGGTGGAGTTTTGAAAATTTCTAAAGGTGCTCTTGTATTGATGAAAGCTTACAGGTCTAGTAGTTTGTATGTTTTCCAGGGATCTACAGTAACAGGTGTTGCGGTAGTCTCTACTGAAGGTGACATTACCAAATTATGGTACATGCATTTGGGACATATGGGTCAGAAAGGTTTAACGTTGTTAAGCAAGAGTGGCCTACTTTGTGGTCAAAGTACTACTAAGATGGACTTTTGTGAGCATTGTATCTTTGGGAAGCAAAAACGAGTCAGTTTCAATTCTCTAGCTGTTCACAAAACTAAAGATACTTTGGATTATATTCATTATGATCTTTGGGGGCTCGTGTTCCAATTAAAGGTGGTGCCCGGTATATGTTGACTTTTATTGATGATTATTCAAGGAAGGTTTAGATGTATTTCTTGAAACACAAAAATGATGTTTTCTTAACCTTTAAACAATGGAAAGTGTTGATTGAAAAGCAGACAGGA
>JANIHY010000208.1:47667654-47679860 GCA_027479065.1 Erythroxylum brevipes
TGGTTATTGGTTTGGTTTTACCTAACACAATAACACATATGGAGTAGGTGGTCACATGTGTATTAGGTGTTTGAAATTGTACTATAAATAGAAGGGTTAACTTGATGTAAGATATACCATTTTTTTTAAAAGACCTCTCATCTCCCAAATATTCTTCAAGTTTAGTTTCGGTTTTATAAAAAAAATCTCAATTTGGTGGCTGAATAATAGACACAGTTATTAATAATGCCTTGAGTTTGTCCAAAGTTTCCTTGCAATCAGATTTACGAGCTTATTTAAGTACATAATATAAGACCTTAGTAATTATATTCAGTAATCTTATTGGGCTTCTGTATTATAAGCCTGATACATACCCAACGTATATTAATTAAGGCTCATTTTTTCACTTGACTTCAATATATTAAATCAGATCCTTTTGTCGGATTATTTTATTATTTTTAATTGGTCAATTTTGTTAACCGGAAAATCATTAAAATCGTAATTAATTATTTTCAAAATTAAGAAAAATCACAACCACGAGACGGTCCTCACTCTTCAATTATTTGTTTCCTACCCCTCAAGAATCAAGATTGCATCTTTCTTGCCATGGAAGCTCCAACGAGGATCTTCAGCCGCCAACTTATTAGCAAATCCACTACGGCACCAAAAGTTTACCTCAAAAACAATTCCACAAGCTATTCATCGTTAATCCCTCTTCACGACCACCAAGACCACATCGTTTTCAACGCTCCGTTGGCTTTTTCTCGCGTTCATTCTTTGTTCTCGCCCATCTCTCGCTTGCCCATTGCTCCAAACCCAGACCCTTTTGGTTTCTTTCACCCACTTTATTCTTCACATCTCTCAAACCCACCATTTCCAATTAACGAGTCCAGTTTCAGTTTCAAATCCCATCAAAGTGACAGTTTTCTGACTTGGCACCGAGCTTCGAAAAATATCTACAAAAGTAATGCGGGCTTTGTTGGTAAAGACTCGGCCGTGACCGTGGTTTTACTGGGTTGGCTCGGAGCAAAGCAACGACATTTAAAGAAGTACGCGGAATGGTACAATTCTAGGGGAATTCATGCAATTACTTTTGTTGTTGATGTTAAAGAGTTGCTTTGGTTTGATTTGGGGGAGAGAGTGGAGAAGAGAATCACTTCGTTGGCAGAAGAAATCATTTCCTGGGTTTCAGATGGAGAAGAAGATGGTAGAGAAATGTCCTTGCTTTTTCACACATTTAGCAACACCGGTTGGTTTGTGTAAGTCTGTTAATTTTACTAGGTGATTAAGTTTTATTCTCCAATTGGTTTTAAATTTGAACCATAATTAAAATGATTGTTTGTGGTTGTTTGCAGGTATGGTTACATCCTCGACACCCTGCAATGTAGAGAAGGCATAACAGAGAAGATTAGAGGATGTGTTATTGATTCAGGAGGAGGGGAGCCATTTAATCCCAAGGTTTGTTGATCTTTGTTTTCATGAAGTTTGCCGATTGTCAGACTATGTTTTGAACCCATTTTATTTTTTATCAAATGTAGATGAATGTATGCAGCTATCATATTCTTGTTTTTGCTTTTCGCAGAAAGTATTGGGTGATGTTCATTGTTAGTTACTTTTGATTGATGATTTACTGATCTTCTTGTTCATTACACTTGGCTAGTCAAGTGACTGGTTAACTTTAGATTTGTCTCGTCTATTTCTTTCTCATAACTCCAATAAATGGGACCTCGGGCTTGAATATCCCACTTTTGCTCCTCGATATCATATGATGACCTGCAGTTGTGTCTTCTTGTTGACCTTCAACATCTTCATTTATTTCACCATTTAAGGAGTTGAGTTCAACAGACGTCTCTCTATTCGAGTGAGCTTGGCTATTGCTAAATGGCATTGAGTTCATTGTGTCTGTAGTGGAGTGTTGAGGAATAATAGAATGCTGGACTTGTTCTTCTGATTGTGCCAATGCTTGTTGATTAGGCAGTGAGAACAGAAACGTTGGCTCAACTTGTGTGACTGGTTCTTGTTTGGTGTTAAGAAAGCCATGCTCAAATGGAAACTCATTTTTATTGAATATGACATGCCAAGAGACATAGATTTTTCCAGTGGGTCGTAGACATTTATATCCCTTATGAGAACCTCCATAACCAAGAAAAACACACTTGGTGGTATGAAACTTAAGTTTGTGTTTGTTGAATGGCTTTAGGCACGGATAACAGGCACACCTGCTGGCCTTCATCATTTGATAGTTGGGTGTCTTACAGAAGAGAGTGTAGAATGGTGAATGATCTTGCAAAACAGTAGTGGGTAAGTGATTTATTAGATAGACAACAGTATTGAATGCTTCCCACCAATAAACAAGACACATATTAGCTTGTGCCAATAAAGTTAAGCCAAGTTCCACAATATGACGATCTTTTCTCTTAGCTCTTCCATTTTGGGCCGAGACATACGGACATGTTATTCGAAATTCAATCATAGAATTTGAATTTACAAGAGCTCTGAACTCTCCCCCTCCATCGCACTGAACCTTTTTTATTTTTCGTTCAAATTGGTTCTCGACCAAAATTTTAAAGTGAAGAAATATATTAGCTACTTCTCCTTTGCTTTTCAAGGGAAAAATCCAAGTATACCTACTAAAATCATCTAGGAAGTGAACTTAATATCTGTAGCCATTTATTGAGTTAATTGGGGGAGGACCCCACACATCTGTATGAATTAACTCAAGAGGATGCTTGGCATGGGACTCAGACAATTTGAAAGGTAGTAAATGCGACTTTCCCTACTAACAGGCTTCACGTAAAAAAGTTGGTTCATTCTCAACATTAACATTGCATGACTGCAAGATTTTATTTAAAGTTCTAGTGGATGGATGCCCAAGCTTTCTGTGCCATCGTTCCTTGTCAGAGATTAGGAATGTGGAACTTGAGTCTCCTTGTTTTTGCTCCATGTTTGCTTTGTATTTTAGCTAGTCAATTTTTAGAGGCCATCCTGGAGTTTCCCTTACAATAGTTCTTCCCCTGTCTTGTTGTCCTTTACAAAGCAATCAAAATCACGAAATTCAATGAAAATATCATTTGCTGCTATTAAGCTATATACACTTAACAAATTATTAGCAACGTGAGGTACATGCAAAATCTCTCTGAGTTTTACGGGTTGTTTTGATTGTATCACATTTGATCCAATATATTTAATTGGAAGATGTCTTCCATTTTCAACAACCAGACTTTCTTTACAATCATGTTCTACTGCATTCTGTAGCTGGCTTGGATCATTGGTAACATGATGGTTGGCACCGCTATCAACATACAAGTTTTGATCTTTAACGGTGGATGGTGATGCTACAAACGCTGAGAAATCCTGCTTGAATTCAGAGGGTGACGTTCCCATGTAGGATTGATCAAAACGATAGAAGCAATTGATTGCAATGTGTCCTATCTTACCACATACTTGACAAATTGGCTTCTTAATTCGACCACCTCGGCCACGACCTCTTACGCCATGAGATGACTTCGGTGAGGAGCGTCTCCACCCTTCGCAGCCTTGGTTAGTAAGAAATGGTCATGAATATGATTTTTGAGCAACATTGGCAGTGGGGGACCCAATCTGCAGGCTATTGAGTGCGTTAGGCTGCTCAAGACGACTCTCAAAAGTAAGCCAAGAAGCTTGCAAGTCATTCCATGTTAGATCTGGTTTTTCAGTTAATTGAACTACAATAGCATTGTAGTCGGAATCCATCCTGCTAAAACTTGAGTACACAAATCAAATATGGAAACAGAGTTTTCAGCCAGTGCCAAGTTATCCGAGATGGATTTCATTTTTGTTAGATACTCATCCATTTTCATGGATCCTTTCCGACTCTGTTGGGATTCGCCTTTGAGCATAGTGACTCATGAGCGTGTATGTGCACCAAGCAGGTACTTAGTATTGCTCCAGAGCTCGAGAGATGTCTGGCAGTGAAGAAACTGAGCTGCTATATTTGTTGTCATAGACTTATATAGCCAGCCAAGCAAAAGTTGTTCAGTGGTGATCCATTTCTCAAATTCTGGGTTAACCTTTCCTGCATCATCAGGAAGATGTTGAGCTGGGCATGCTCTGGTGCCATCGATGTAGCCTTCTAGTTTATTGCCATGGATCATTGATTTCCATAGTAGATAGTTGCTTCTATCCAACTTGATAGAGCACTAGTTGAGTCCACTAATGAGTGGTACTGGCTTGGGAGTGCCATGGAGTGAGATGGAGTGGTTCTGATACCAAGATAAAGAATAAAGGCAAAAGGTATATTAAATGAATGCAGAAGGCTCTGCTCCTTTCATTATTACACCACTGTATATAAGGACAAGTTGGTTACAGTGAAATCAGGATCTGTTGACACATATATAACAACCTATTATAATATATTATAATCTGACAAGTTAGTTACTATACATATTATAACATGCATATTTGCTTGCTACACTAGCATGCATGCATAACGTTCATCAGAATAGCACATCACCCATTCTCATCTTCATTATTCTGCTCAACTCTTTCTTGGTTTGCAAATTTGATTCCTATCTTGTGCTTTGCCTTCTCTTTTTTGGGTCTAAATTTATCATCCTGGTCAGAAAAGCACCTTCTTATTGGATTTCGAAACAATCATGTGAGGTTTGATGATGGTTCAGAATTTTGCTTGGTTCTGAAATTTTGGGCTTGTTTATTTGGTTGTAATCAGCAATTTTTGGCCTATATTATTACCAAAACTTGTGTGAACACATTTATCACCTTGATCATCTTGTGGAAGCCGGAATGTGAATTAACTTGAACGAAACACACATTTTTGCCTGCTGTAACATGGACTTGAATTGGTTCTGGGAATATTGTGACAAGATGTTGAAAGTAGAGGCATACTTGGCCGTCGGGGATTCAGACATTTATGTTGACTGTTTATTCCCCAATTGATTTCATATGAAACTGATTCACTGAAGATGAGATCTAGCTCTTTGAGGATGATGATTTGTTATTTCACGTAATGATTTTCTAATGCTATGTTGTTAATTTTATTGTGAGAGCTCTTCTGACGAAGATTTGGTGCATTTTTATGTATAACATTGACTCCATTCAGATCATCTTTGAGGTCACATAATTCCATGTTGGTAGTAAGTAAATCTAGTAATTTTCTTTTCCACTGCCAGGTTTGGGCTGCAGGATTTTCTACTGCTCTGCTTAAGAAACGCAACACGGAACTGAACCCAGCGGTTCAAGGCAAAGAAACAAATAAATTGGAAAACCAAGGGCAAGACAAGGAATCTCAAGTAATTGAAACCATGTTGCTGTCAATGTTAGAGAAGCTGTTCTCTGTAATTCTCAAGTTGCCTGCTGTGGATCGGTAGTTACTGTCTGCCCTTGTTCTTGACACTTTGCTAAGCTAGCTACTTCTTTCATTCATATCCACCTTTTTCAAATTCGTAGTTAAAGCTAAACTACCATGACGATGACATGTCTCAGCTTATTGAAATTATTGTTTAATCGGTAACAATTCCTTCCTCATTAATAATTTCAGGAAGCTAAAGAAGATTGTTGGCATACTGTCAAAGAACCAGCCTTCTTGTCCTCAGCTTTACCTATATAGCTCCAATGATAAGGTCGTACCATCTCATTCAATTGAATCCCTGATTGAGGATCAGAAGCGGGTAGGCAAAAGGGTTCTAACTCACAATTTCGTTTCATCTCCCCACGTTGACCATTACCGAACTTTTCCAGACACCTATTCATCAGTGCTTCATAATTTCTTGAAGGAGTGTTTTGCAGCAGTTAGGCAGACATGAGGCATGCAATCTCATTGTGCTCCCGTTTGACATCCATTTAAGATATTCAACAGCTGCCGGATGGGCTTCTGGAAGCCTTTTTATCAACCGAAACCACAATGAGGCTGTATCTCGAGATCTTATGATTGATTGATGGAATTCAGTTTTCTGATTCTTCTTAAACCTTCAGAATTCCATCTTTTTCTTTCCATAGTAAATGGAAACAAGGGATCTTGTTACCTACTGTCAATTTGGCTTTCCAATGTAGAACCAGTGAAACAATAATAAGCGGTGTAAGGTCCAAATTTGATAAGAAAACGTAAAGTTGATGTTGAATGTGTTAAAAACAGAAAAGACAAGGACTTAAATTGGAAAACGGTAATGTAAGACAAAAACATGACCAGACCAACAACAATCCGCCCAACCATCCAAAACCAGCGATATGAAAGCATGTTCACAGGTTCGTTGTACGTCGCCGAAAATTTCCCCTTTTCTTATACAAGTTTGTGAGAAACAATTGCGGCTGTCAGTGTTTGAGTCCGACACCACGCGCCTCGAGCTCAATTGCACTTCAAACACCCCGTCTCTCTTTGTTTCTTTCGCCTTACCTCACTGACTTTGCAGTTTTAGTTAGTAATTAGCGCCTAATTAAACTTTATCAGATGGCAACTTTGGAGGAATCGGCTGTTAATGTGAAGATATCGCCGCCGAATACTTATGAGGCGGTGGTTCTCGGCGGCACCTTTGACCGTTTACACGAGGGTCATCGTCTTTTCCTCAAGGTGCGGCACTTCCTTCTAAATTTCTCGATTTGTTCTTAAGTTCGTGGAGAAAAAGATGAGGTCCTTTTATGATAGTTTGTTTTGCAGGCGTCGGCAGAGCTAGCGAGAGAACGGATTGTGATTGGAGTCTGTGACGGTCCTATGTTGACTAAGAAGCAGGTAATCAAGTTTTGTAATTCCTACCTCAGTTGTCTTGTGACGATAACGATGATATCTTCATTGTACCCTTTGCTTCTTATTGTTAGTGTTTTGGCCTCTTAATTAATCGAGAACATTGACGGATTGGGATTCAACTGTATTGGAAAGTCTTTAAATTGTATGCGTGTTGTGAGGTTGCAGCAGTTAATTTCAGGTTAATGGGGTTGGGGAGAATAGTTGGTTCTAATATTTCTTCCTAGAGCCTGAGTTTCTTGGTCAGATTTCTCCATTGTCACATTAAGTGCAGATGTTGAAAAACCCGATGATCAAGGAGATGTGTCTTTGATCGTTAGAACATGTCTACGGTTCTTTTCTGAAGTAGAATAATAAAAATTTCTGCTGAGATCTTATGATATTAATTCACACATCTTTCAACTCATAGCTTTTTTGTTTTTATCATTTTTTATTATGGTGTCTAGGCTCATATACTCTTGAGTCTTTGTTTCTGCTTTTGCAGTATGCTGACTTGATACAGCCCATTGATGAAAGAATGCGAAATGTTGAAAATTACATCAAGGTCTGTGTTCTTACATACTATGTTTTTGAAGTTGCAATGGATCATGATAAACAGGAAACTGGTTTTGGTTACGTAATGATGTAAGGGTTGCATAGACTGTTCAATCTTTTATCATTGATACAGTGGCTTTGAGGTGATTGACTTTTTCTTCGCCATGAGCTCTATGGTTTCTGCTTCAGCCTCATGGCTTTCTTCCTTTATTCTTTAATAGAACCTGTAATTTTAGTGGAGAAAAAATGAAACTGAAACTGCCTTTTCTTTTTTTTAAATCTTTTTTCTGGTTTATTGTTGATGCCAAACTTGAACCACCATGAGGAATAACAAGTTTGCTAAATGTATGATGTGAACCATCAGCCATGCATCTGGAGACTATTGTACTTAAAAATTTGTTTCCTCTGATGTTGTTCTTGCACAGAATCTTCTTCCCCTTTAAATGGTCCTTGCATGATCATTTTTTATCTTTTCAACATTTTATGCAGTCTATTAAGCCAGAGATTGTAGTGCAAGTTGAGCCTATCACAGACCCTTATGGACCTTCAATTGTTGATGAGAATTTGGAAGCTATAGTTGTTAGGTAAGTCATTCTTAAGTATGCTTGCGGACTTTCTTTAGTCCAAGGTACAGTCTCTGATCTCTTACTTTATATTCAGATGAGTAATTTCTGTAGTTACAACATGGGTCTTGTGATTAAACTTCCTATGGCTCAACATTTTTGTGTTACTTAACAAAATAAACGTTTGCTCTTTCTCTAGCCATTTATGTTTTGATGTTTGTTATGTGAATTGGACAATTTCTGTCTATTTGTGGCTAATTGATGCAAAACATCTTCATGTTTATAAAAGGAACAAAAAAGGGCAAATCACTCAACTATAAGGCTTAATTGGTGGGATAAAGAGTGGGAGTTGGTGTGATACTGTTTACATAAACAGTGACAATATGTACAATTTTGTCATATTTGTCAAATTTTAGCTATGCCGACTTTTCCTTATTAGATATGAACCTCTAATCTCTTTACTACAATGAGAGTTTCATGGATCTTGTATATATGTAATTAGCCTTTCGTTGAAAGCAGGGCTGATCTATGTACAAATTCTTATTTTTCATATTATGTATGTGCATTCTTCTACAAGTGATTCTTAAATCATAAGATTGATAACTAGTTTCGTAATCTTAAGAGAGATTCTTAAAATTATCCATTGTTCTGTTTGCTTCACCAAAATTCCATGCAATCCTAATATGAATTTCCAGCAATCTTAACCTAAACATTTAACAACTTATACTGAAATTTCAGTCCTAAAATTTGAACCCCATCAAACCTAAAAAAAAGTCAGCAGTCCAAAATTTTCATTTTGCGCGAGTTTTATTTAGTTTACATATTTCCTATTCGTCCTACATCACTAATTAACTCATGTCTTCTAGGCTCTTAATATCCTCTACGCTTGCCATTGTTTTTGACTTATAATAAGTTGTGTGGCAGTAAGGAGACGGTGCCAGGTGGGTTGTCTGTAAATAAGAAGAGAGCTGAAAGGGGTCTTTCACAACTCAAGGTTTGAACCCCTTTTTTCTGTGCGTATGTGATGTATGCTTTTATCTCGGCTATGATGATTTACTATTTGTGCGTTTATTAAAAGGCTCTTATTTTATGATTGTTTGGTAGATTGAAGTTGTGGACCTAGTTTCTGAAGAATCTAGTGGAGATAAAATAAGTTCTACAACTTTACGAAAGCTTGAAGCTGAGAAGATCAAAAGAGAAGAAACTACTGCAGATGGAAACCTGAACCTCGATTGTCCCAGATAAGCAAACACTACCGGTTTTAACAAATACTGGAACTGAGAAGATCGGCCATAACGTCTCTCAGTGGGAGACTCACCTTGGAATTGTAAAGCGGCTTTACCAATGATGCCTTTGTATCTGTTACATGCTATGGTTTTCATAGCTTCTCTTTCATTCATTGCAATGCACGATGCTTTTACATTTCTACAAGTTCTCTCCGTCTTTAACTAATTTGCCCAATTGGTGTTCTTGTTCCAACCCAAAATATGTTATACATGGAAATGAAAATGGAGCTGTTTTACATTTCTTTTATGATTCCTTTTAACCTCTTAATCGAAATTGGAAAAGAAGAAGGAGAACTCACCACTGGCTCTACTAGCCATGCACTAAGGTTGAGTATCCTAATTCCTAATTATGCGTTTTCCTCTTTTCACGAGGAACTATCAAGTACAGCACGTTATCCGCGGAATCAAAATTTCCGGAGATGCACCCCCCCGCCATCGAGGAGATTCTTACGTAACGGCTATTATTTATGTAACTGAATTTTGAAAATTCTTGAATTTCAAATGATGTGAAGTCGTTAACGGACTTCAACTGCTACAATAATTCTCCTACTTATTCCGAAGACAGAGTGGAAGGCTATCTAACAGTTTCGCTAGAATCGAAAGCACTTTGCGTACTCCAAGGTTGTCAGATAGAAAATGTTTCTTGCAGTCTTTTTTGGAACAATTTTCTAATACTATAGGCTTCAAGAGGAACATATTTTGTCATGTTTTTTATGTAGGGTTGTTGACTTGAATGGTTACTTCTATTCCTTGAACACTTTCTTTGGCTGTGTATTTCATGCAGATTTCCAGAAGGGGAAACTTTTGACAGGCTAAAGAGTCTTGAGTAGTAGATCAAAACCTTGAATCTGTTTTCTGGGTATTCGTTCATTTTCTTTTACCGTTTCAATGGTTTTTTCAAGATTATTGCTTTGCCTTTGGTTGATATAAAAAACTTCAGTTTCTTTTAGGTGGTCGTCATTGTTTCTTTTTCTGACAGGTATTGAACAACTGATAATTTCCAAGATGAACGATCTAATGACACAATCGTTCTTAAGTTATGTGGAACTGAAGAAGAAAGCAGCAAAGGACATTGAACTGGAACTAGACGTAGAATCGGGCCAACTCAATCCCAAAAATGATCCAAACCTCACACAGTTCTTCCAAGAAGTCAATGGGATCATGATTGAAATGGAAGAGATCGCCAATCTCTTGTTTAATCTTCAAACGCTAAATGAAGAGACGAAGTCAATTCACAGTGCCAAAGTACTACGGGGGTTGAGAGACCAAATAGAATCTGATATAATTGCAGTCCTCAGTAAGGCAAAGATCGTCAAGAAAAGGCTCGAATCACTTGATCGTTCCAATGTCTCCAATCGGAGAATCTCAGAACTGTACAGGGAAGGGAGTCATATAGACAGAACGAGATCATCGGTGACAAATGGCTTGAAAGTTAAACTTAGAGTGTTGATGAGTGAATTTCAGGTTTTGAGAGAAAAGATTCTGGCTGATTTTAGAAACGATCTGAAGAGAAGGTACTATATTGTGACAGGAGAGGAACCAAGCGAGGAAGTGATCGAAAAGATGATTTCTGGAGGTGGGTTAATTCAGACTTTGGCAGGAAAAGTGGAGGTGGATTTAGAAAGCAAAGAGAGGCATGAGGCTGTGATGGACATACAAAGAAGCTTGCAAAAACTGCACCGGGTTTTCCTCGACATGGCTGCTCTTGTGGAAACACAAGGGGAGAAGATTGATGATATTGAAGATCATGTAGTCAATGCTGGCAACTTCACCTCCGGTGGAACTAACAGTCTTCATTATGCCAACCAGATGAAGAAGAGGAGGGCATGGGTTTACTCGGTTTGTGCTGTCATATTGATCATACTATTGGTTTGCATCATTTCAATGTTCATTTCTTGATGATCTCATCAAGTGAACAACTTTTTGAGGGGCCCTTTAAATGTAAATTTGTCCAGATAATTTTCTTCTTTTCTTTACCCTTCCGACTTCAGGAATTTCAGTCTTCTTTGCTTTTACGGCTTTCGGTTAGTAATATTTGGGTTTGTGACTTTGCTCTTTTTTTTTTCTGTATGGACAGTTGGTTTTTTGCCCTCATTTGAAATCAGATTTCTTTCCAGTGTTTCATCTATGACTTAAATCACTTAATGCAGCGAGCATTGAGCCATTCTGCAGGGAAAAAAAAAACATATCATCTAATTTTTCTTGAATAGTCCTTTCCTTCAGGGCAATATTTATCTTTTTTGAGTGAACCATATCTCCAGTCATTTAATCATCCTGCACAGAAATTTTTGACGTGAATTGAAAATTCATCTTATTTAAGACTACCTGAGTGATTCTTCATAAGTTGATAGCGATAACATATGTAAAAAGGAAAATTCTTCATAATTACTTACAAAGATTCTCTAGCTGGACGTTTCCAATTTGCTGCAGGAATTCAAAGAAGAAATCATCAACTTGTTAAAAGCAACGCCCTGTTACAAAGTCGACCAGGATCCAATTTCGGGCAGAGCGAATAATTACAAAACTTTTCGTATTGATTTCTTGAAAGTTAAGGTTAATTAAATTTAACACATAAATCATAGAAAGCATGAAATTAATTTGTATTTTATTCTAAAGCTCAATGGTTTTCTAATCGTATCCTTCAAACTATTTCTAAAATCGACTCATCTTAATCACTATAGTCGCATAAGTGTCTAGCCTCTAACAATACAAAATAAGTTAAGAGAATTCTACAATTATTATAAAGAAAGTCAGGCAAAGAGTGCAAGCTCTTTCAAAGCTTAAGTCTATTTATAATAGACTTTGAATATTTTAGTAATTTAAATAAAATCAAAATATAAATAGACTTAAGTTTTCTAAATTTAATTAAACTTTAATTAGAATTACAATTAATTATAAATTAATACCAATTGTGATCAATTAAGATCCAATATCTCATATTGGTTCATATTTAATCATAAAGTTTTTCAAATTTTACAATCAAGTCCAACTTAATGAAAATAAATTTTCTCTGTTCAACTTGTTCAAATTGTGTGACAAATTAAGTTGTCAAATATGTTGGCAATTGATATAAATTATAACCTTAAATCATATGTAGGATTGAATAAATTA
>JANIHY010000208.1:47679920-47720298 GCA_027479065.1 Erythroxylum brevipes
AACGTCTAACAATATATTATGATCACACAAATATTTAAGAATGTTAAAATGATTATGACTAACATTTTTAACTTAATTTTTTCTTATAATTCAATCATTTTATTATGCAATATTTTGATTAAAACACTAATGTGGTTGGGCACAAAAATTGTCGTCTACTATATTTGTGCCCAACCACATTAGTGTTTTACTATTAGTGATTGATTCAATTATTAACAATTGAGAACTATTTTCAAAGTGTCATTCAACCTTGGCCAAGAATTTCTAGAATCAATACTAATTGAGAACAATATAATATTCTCCCTGTTCAATTTAGAGAATATATTATAAGTAGTATCAAAACATAGCTATCTCTGTATGAGATATATTTGGAGATTTCAAGTCAAATAATTACTTATACAATCATCTCATTTTCATAAATATACAAATAATTTTTCAAATAAAATTATCATGCATGGTCATTTTAGTTAATTTGTTCTCTAACAAATGTCCATATATTTGTTTAAGTATTTCCATATTTTAATCTATTACTCTTGTTCCCTTGTGGGGCGCCCGCCAGGTTTCAAGACATAGTTTCTGTTATTATCGCCCTTTAGGTCTCTTTCAGTCGTCATCTGGGTTCCACCTCCTCTGGCCATGTCTATTCGTCTTTTGCCTTTGCCTGGGTTTGTTGCTTCATTGCCAATGCCTCACCGTCTCACTCTCCTTCACTAGCAGCGATGTTGGTTTTCCAACATAACCCATAAACTTATTTCCACATAGTTTAAAAACTTGTCTGAGGGAACATGCTCAATATATTTTCTAGAAACCACAAAGGCAACACAAACCAAGAAATAGCAGACACTTAATTCCAGAAACATGCAAGTTTTCCCAAAACCAAATATTGCAAATCTAAATCCAATAAGAAGTGGGAGCATGCAATGTGTTTTTCTAAAACTGAATGGGAATATGCATAAAATTTAATTTTATAAAAAATGAAAGCAAATATCCGGTTTCCAGTCATAGAAAATTCATATAAAGAGGAAGTATGCAGTTTCAATTTTGATAATCAATAATAAAGCATGTGAGGGAGGCGTGTTTTTTTCCCCCGTAAAACCTAAACCAATTTTAATTTTCAAAAATTAAAAATTAAACAATATTTTAAGCCTTAATTTTATCAAATCAATAACAATTAAGCAATTTTAATCAAATTAAAGTCAGCTATGATATCATTATTGAAAAATTGAGCCCAGATTTGATCCTCCGTGTAATAGAATAATCGCAAAACCTTCTTATTTTAATTTCCTGAAAGTCAAAATCACTTAAATTTTATAAAATAATTAACACATAAATCATAATAAAGAATAAATCTTAATTTAAATCATATTCTAAATTTTGATTGTATTCTTGTTAAATCCGTCAATTTATTTTTGAAATTAGCTTATCTCGATCACCACAGCCATACATATGTCTAACCTCTAACGATATTCACATAACTTGTTGAGAGAATTTTGTAATTATTACAGAGAGGGTTAGACAATGAGTGCTAACTCTCTTAGGGTATGTTTGAATGGACGTAAGGTTTTTAATGGAATATAAATAGATGCAATATTAGAAAATTATTATTTGGGAGGGATGGAATGGTTCATAATATAATATAGTGAAAACCTCACTACACTAGTCTAGGATCCTAATATCCATTATCAATACACAACAACTTCATAACAACAGCTATGGAAGAATACACAACTCTAATTTTACCATTCAATAAATTTACCAATTTCCTTACAACGCCTTTGGATACAAAAACCTACGTGGTTTGGCAAAACCAAGTCCAAAATTTTCTTACAGTTGCTGATCTTCTTAGCTACATTGACGGCACTCCTCTTTCCTTGATAAATAATCCTAATCTTGATAACTAATCTCCAAAATATATCAAGTGGCAAAAATTTGACCGCCTTGTCTATTGTTACCTCAAGACGTCACTCTCTAACTCCATCAACCATCTAAACCTTAGGTGTGATACAACTTGTGACCTTTGGATTATGCTTGAATGTCATTTCCCTCCAATAATCATCAACCCAACAGTCGTTACTTCTTTGCAAACTCCATACACTTAAGAAAGGAGCCTTCTCTATTTTTGATTTATTGAACACAGTTTCGATGACAACAAAGGAACTTAAGGCCATTGGAGATAGCATCTGAGATGACGCCCTAGTCCTATTCACCTTGAATGGTCTCCCTTCTAAGTATGAATCGTTGGTCACTATAATCAAACATCTTGACTCTTTCATTAGTTTTTCATACCTTCGTGCTCGATTAATCATCCACAATGAACATCTCCTATCATATGATTCCTCACCCTCAACTGAAGCTACTTTTCTAGTGTCTCACTCTGATAAAAGCTCAAGTTGTCAATCGCGACATAACACTTGGGGCTGACACTCTCCCTCTAGTAGAAGCAGTTGCTCTAGCAACAAATGATAACATAATTAGGGCAGAAACCTTAATGGGTTCCTAAAGACTCCTGGTGGACTGGGCTGAACCCAAACAACCCACATAAACTCAATTTTCCTACTCCATCTCACCAACTATACCCAAATCACCAGCCCAATATATTTAAGCCCAGTTCTAAACCTTATAACTCATACTAGCACAGCCAACTTACATATAATTTTCCTAAACCAATCACTTAATGTTAAATATGCTAGAAGTGGGATCATGTTGCAGCCCATTGTCGTTTTCAGTATTCTGAGTCTAGGAATTGCCTAACTAGGCCTACTTTTGATTTTACCTCCCTCAACATAGCCTTTTCTGCTATGGAGATTCATGAAACTAAAGGCATCCAACATTTTCACTCTAACGATATCGTTGAATGGCTACTCGATACCGATGCCACTACCCATATAATACCCGACCCTCATCTTGTGGACTTTGTAGTTCCGTATGATGGTTAAAACCAAGTAATTATTAGTAATTGTCACACTCTTCCAATTTCTTGTTACATTCCTTACACAAATTTGTTCAATTCATCTTCATAATGTTTTAGTAGTGACATCTCACTATTAATTTTTTATTTGTTGCTAAATTAGTTACTGATAACTCATGTCTCATTGAATTTAATCCTTTTGGTTATATTCCAAAGGACCAACCATGATATCGCTCCTTGCAGGTTCCATCTATAATAATCTTAGTCCAATGAAGATTCCACTATGCTTCCAAAATCCTATTGCTTACATAGTCATTCGGCTTCACTAGATCTTTGGCATCATTTTCTTGGACATCTATTTTATAACACCCCACTCTCGCGTGACCCGAACCCGACATCGATGGTGATATCCGAATCCGTGCCCCGCGAGGGTAGTGTGCTACATCACTCAGTAAACTCAGTATCAATTTTTTTTTGTAAACATTCATACGCGCGAAAAATAGTAAACAATCGAGCCCGCGTTAATTTGTATATCATTCCAGTCATTCCCAATCATTACAAACATTCAACAATAATTTAAAATATCCATTTAATGTGTACCAATCTATAACCAAATTGGGCCCGCTATAAATACAAAGTATTTATTTACAGAGCTTGCGAAATACAATTTTATGAATAACAGAAGGATGACACTAATGCCGACGTGGACTGATCCCGACCTTTATTCTTCATTTGAATGCTGTAGACATACTCCCATGAACTTAACGGGGTATTCTTCTGAGTCCTGAAAAATATTTGCAAATTTTGGGTGAGTTTTACGAACTCAGTGAGGAACCATCATCGATGGTTCGCCCAATTCATGCATCAAACAAGCAATTCACAGTTTAGTTCACAATAACAAAGTCATAAGTACCATATCATTATACAAAAAAAATTCACAATTGTAGAATGCAACACTATTTCAGACTGATCGAGCCTCCTAAGCATAACTGTCTTAACATTAAAGTCAATTACCACCTGATGCTTGGATAACCAATCCATACCCAAAATCAGATTAAATTTATGAAAAGGCAATCTAATCAGATCTGCTACATACTTATTTATTTAGATCAGAATAGGACAGTTCCTATACACATAATTAACCAATACACTACTACCCAAAGGGTTGGTTAGATGCATGTCATACTCTAACTGATCTACAAGAATTTCCTTATCAAACATTTCTTTACCACAGATATAAGAATGAGTGGATCCAGGGTCAATCAATGCATGCATTTCAAAATTAAAGAGAGAAACAATACCAGCAATTGCGTCTGGTGCATCCTGATCCTCACAAGCTTTCAGTGCATAAGCTCGAGCCAAAGCAGAAAGCACAGCTTGGTCGATTAACAGTCTCTTACGGGGTACTCAGATTATGTCTGTTCTATCCAGGTCCTCCTCAACCTCTACCACTTCCTCTATTCCCAGCAGATGCATGAGAAACCGCTCTACTTACTTGTGATGTATGAGGTTGTCTGAGAGGGTAATTGGCTATTTGATGCTCATTACTGCCACAGCGAAAACATGCTCCCGTTGCCTTTTTACAAACACCCCAATGATGCATAAACCAATGAGGGTACTCCGGGGGATTAGAATCTCGGCCTACAGAAGAACCTTACTAAAAACAGTCATTGAGGGATAATTTTGTGACCTTCCCCGAGCCACAGATCTCTAAGTAAACTCTGGTGCAGAGGAAACACTATCTCAACTTCATTTTCCCGAGGACTTACCTCCTCTTGAAAAGCCCCTTCGTTGATTCCTTTCCCTCTTAATCACCTCCTGCCTCTCTATCTTCATAGCAGCCTACACCAGCTGATGATAATTTACTTGTTACAACAGAGTAACTGTTGCTGAATTCTCATTGACGGAATCATTTAATCCATCCTCAAACTGATGACACCAGAACTCCTCAGTAAGCACCAGTTATGGGGCATACTTACTGAGGTGATTAAATTCCCGATCATACTTAGCAACTGACAAATTCCTCTACCTCAAATTTAAAAATTGCTTCCACTTCTCCTTTTTGTAAGCTTCTGTAAAATACTTAGCGTTGAACTCCCGAGTAAAGAAATCCCAAGTCAAAGGCACCGATAACTGTGAATTTCTCAAAACGATCTTCCACCACTCATAGGCTGCTCCTTGAAGGAGAGAGACAGCATATTGTACCATCTGATCTACTGGACAACTGATCTCCTCCAATACCCTCTTCACCTTCTCAATCTAGAACTCAGCTCGTTCAGATTCCTCCAAAGATGTCCCAATAAATTCCTCGACTTCATACTTCCACAACTGATCAATTGGAGCTTTAGGTGTGGTCATACGGTGCAATAATGTCATCATATCCTGAGACAGCTTCACTAAAGCCTCTCCCTGAGCTATAGGAGGAGGTGGCACTGTAACTTCTCCTCAATTAACCCTAGAAGGTCCGAATGTCAATGGATGAGATCGCTCAAGAGTATTACTCTCGACAACCTCGTCAACGACTTCGTGGGATCTTTCCATCTTTAGTTCTATAATCAAAACATGGGATAAGCGCAGTAGGCTAAAACACAACTGTTACACTCAAGTATAAGCAGTGGTTAAATGTTGGTTAAACTAGAATCACCTAAACCATGCTTTGATACCAAAAATTGTAACACCTACATAGTCCTTGGAAGGATATATGAATGCCACACAAAACAATACAAACAAATCAAAGCATACGAAAACTTCCAGTAAACAATTTAGGCAAACATACATTAAATTATATAGTACTTAACACAAACTCGCTGTAAATTTCAAACCAAACTGAAGTATCATTATTACAAACTTACAAACAAATTCACATATACATATCAGATACAAGCCAAAAGTCAAACAAAAAAAATTACATTATTTTCAAAACAACACTAAAAAACCATTGGATATTGCGGTTGTCTTGTCCCAGTTTTTATAAACGTCGTTTGAAACCTACACGGGGTAAATCCATCATGTTAAGCATATAGCTTAGTTAGTAATAACTAAACTATGTTTAATTTGACAATTAATCATATTGAATCAAGTTATAGCATAAGCAGATATTTAAATTTCAGAATAGTTGCATAGTTAACAGAACTGAGTATCAAAGAAGGCACAATCTCTTCAGTTTAAAACATCATTTTGTTTATTTCAAAATCCAACATATATCAGAATACACAATCAAATGACTGTTAATCCGTCAACAGAAGTGGGTAATGGGACTTATACAGAAGATACCATAATTGGTATCATATCATAGAAGAGACTTACGTCTCAATAATAGAAGATACCGAAGTGTCACAGAAGCAGTTGCAGACCCTTCTAGGCATGCCTATTTATCCACAATTAAGACTCAACAGTTTAAAAAAAGACAAAGTCATTTTAGACATTTCATGTGCAAAGCAAGTAGTCAATCACATTTACATACAAGTAGCACTTCCAATGATATAAACATGCATCAAACGCCTCGGACAATCATTGTACAGAATTCAGATACCTAGTTAGCATAAATTAAATTCAACAAGTAGAACAAAGTAAGCTGTGACCGCCTATGATTACTCACAATCGCTCCCTTTCGCTTATTCCCCTGAAGTTTCGGCAATATTTGGAGGTGATCGCTCTACCTGCCCTTCTATATACAATCAAACATAAGTTTATATTACCATATTTTTCAGATAACTGAATCAACATTAGTATGAATGTATCGTATAACATACACATATTTTCTTACTAAAATGATGTAAACATCAATTGTACTTCAAAAGTTCCAAAATTCATACATTCAATTACTATTCCAGCTTTTGCTGGAAGCACTTCATTTAGGTCAACTTTACACAATCAATAAGATCAAGAAAATGATGTATTTCTATAACACTTTCTTCTAGACAATTGTTCCTCTGTGTCTTAAGTCTCTATTGATATCAAGATTATTCAATTTGGTTTATTATTTTATGAGTTATGCTCAAAATACCACAGAATGTGTACAATTGAAATTTTGGCTAGAGTATGATCATGCATTCAAGTTGTACAACCCATATCTCTCAATTCCAATATCCCAAAATTAAAAAATTTATATCAATTTAAAGCTGAGAGAATAAGATACAACTTTGGTGAAGACACCTCAGTCTAATTCGGCCTACATCAATATAGTTTATTCAATAACCACAGGACATGATTTTTGTCCCTAGTAGTGCTACAGCCTAATCTAATACTCAATTTCATGCAAATTTTGAAAATCTTAGAGACATAATTAAAATTATAATTCTTAAGAAAGTTGTAGAAATATGTCTCTAGTTTAATCTAAATTAAGAATCAATTCATTTAGAAATCTACAGATTAAGTTATAATTAAAATATCGAAGCATGTTCATGAAAATTCTCCAGTTCATAACATTCCAACACATACTGTCACTTTGAGTCAGTCAATCTTTGTTTCTAATCAATTTAGATGGCTCCAGATTTTTATGGAGAGAAAGAACAATGTCTTAGGAGTCTATTGGTTCAAGTTCCAAGTCATTTGGAGATCTTTAGGTCAAGTAATGGCCAAAATACCAATGTCTGTATAGCGAAAACTATTTAGTGAAACTACTACAATTAACTCACATCTTACACCTTCAACACCCCCTTCACCAAAATTCATGAATTCCAATTCAATTGCACCTTATCAATGCCTCAATTACACGTCAATTTTCTGTCCAAAACCAATTCCAAAATCATTCAATAAATAGCTCACAATCCTTATCTTCCATACATTAAAACCAAAACAGCATATCACAAACAAGAATTATTTTTCGAGCACCTAATGTTCAACATCAAAACACATATTTTTGACCAACTTAGGTATCATGAAACTTATATGAATACATGCTATCAATTGTAGAAATCCCTTACCTGTTTAACTTCAAAGAACCAGCTAAATCAAGCTTTCAAACAACCAGCACATATCTAAGTTTAATATGCAACTTTCAGCATCAATGAGATAATAATACATAGAATCGCAAGGCCTATTTCTTAATTAAATAACTTACAAAGCTTCCAAAGGTTGATACTCCAAAAACC
This sequence comes from Erythroxylum brevipes, assembly GCA_027479065.1. Lineage (NCBI taxonomy): Eukaryota > Viridiplantae > Streptophyta > Magnoliopsida > Malpighiales > Erythroxylaceae > Erythroxylum > Erythroxylum brevipes. The sequence goes on from JANIHY010000208.1 coordinate 47,687,922, forward strand.
AACAAAAGTCCAGAAGTTAGAGAGGAGATGAGAGGTTTCGTGGAGAGAAGAAAGCAAAGTGAAAAAAAAAAAGAACAAAACATAAAAGTTTCTAGCAGAAACTTGCTTCATCACCACCTAGGTGTCACTCCCTCCATAAGGCATCTGTCTTCTTGCATGTGTCACATATGACCTCCACTTAAGCTACCATTTTTTATACTTCCATTAAACCATGTTTCACTTAATGAATGCTGCCATATGCCACAATTTAATTAGATCACTTGTCACTTTATTAACCATGTCATTTGTCAATGTATCAACTATGCCAAATGTCACTAACTCATAGGCTTAATCTTTACAATTTTCATATACCAATTTATCTTGCCACTTGAAAATTTTCCTAATCTAAATATACACTTAAATACCTCAATTCTCTAATAATATCAATTAATTCCAATTTACTCACTATAATCCACTTGATAAAAAAATTCATGTCATAAGTTTTTTATATTCTAATCATAGCAAAATTCTAACTCCTATCACACATGTACTTTTATAAACATGTATTATTTCAACTATGGTATATTTTGGAGTCTTACACGAGCCTCTTAATTTCATGGATGAAGACACGTAAATTAAAGGCTTGTAGATCTCAAGTTTAAGTGAAGTTACTCAACTCCTTAGATTAAAATACAAACTTCTAGGCGCTCATGTCAAAATTTGGTTAAACTATTGTTCAACTCCTTATTAAAAAAAAAATCTAAAGATATACATGTGCAAGGTCCAAGTGAAATCCTTTAACTCTTTAATCCGATGAAAAATGTCAGGTCCAAGTGAAGTCCTTTAACTCTTTAATCCGATGAAAAACTTAGAAAACACACGACCCATTTGAAGTCTTTTACTCCTTAATTTGATGAAAACCTGAAATCATATATACTTCAAGTGAAGTTCTTCAAAAGAAAACTTAATACCATTAGCCTTAGGTTCACAAAGGTTTTTCAGTTACCTTATTCTAAGACAAAAAGTCTTAGATTTACAATCGTACATTCACACTCATGATCTGTATTCAACGAGTTCTATAAAGACATCAATAAGTCAGTCCCTCCACTCTAAATATTTTTAGTATTATTTTTCTACAAATTTTTGAAATAAAACTCTAAAACAAGATTGAGAAAATGGTACATTAATTGAGAATCAAGATAAAAATTTAAGAAAATTTGTCTATGTTGAAAAATTAATTATATGTATACCTACATACAAATTTAATTCTTTTTCTCCATTTTGATGTGCAACTTAAAAGTATTAAGGCAATATTAAAAAATTAACATAAAAAATAAATAAAAGATTAGAATGATTTATAATCTTTTAACGTAGTAGTTATAAACTTATAATTTAGTTTGAGGAAATCTAAATATCTTAGCAATTTGGACACAAAGAAGATCTTTGTAAGAAGCTTCCACGTACAGATGTGGTTCCATGGTGCACCATCTAACCAGCTGTAAGAGGAAACACAATGGGACCTAAGAATGTCAACAATCAGCAACGCCGCCAAAGCTATGCAAACACGTCATTCGATGTTCAAATAGGAGTACTTCGTATTATTGTCATTGCAATTTACCCAATCATATATAATTATATATTTTTAATTTGTTAAATAATTATTTAAAATAATAAGTATAATTTTTTATAATTCATAATTTATCTTTAATGTCATTCTAATCGATCGACACCTAAAGTGTCCGCTTTGTAAAATGTGAAAGGAACTTGACAAAAAGAAACAAACCCTTTATCTGTAAATGCCAAATAGTACATTGTGTGATCTGTTGCAATCAACCTTTAGCAATTTGACTTCTACAAAGCTCAGATTGAACTAAGAGGAATAACTGGGTCGGCATTATCACTACAGAACAATTTTGCAGACAATGCTTGAGTTGGAGTTTGCAATGAACCGATTATTATGATAGTGAACAAGAAAGTGATGCCATTAGATACAGCCCACAAGAACAGGACAACAAATAAATGTATCACAAATACAGAAAATAATGTTTTGCAGCTTCAAGTAACTTGATCATACTCTGTAATGTTTGGTGAGAAAGAAGATATATATATAGTGTCCTCTTTGTCACTGAATTAAACTGTTTGGTGATTGAGTTTGGTTAATGGATTTATTGTGTTCACAGTGACTTACAAATTGGATTTTGCTAATAGAAAGATGAAAGTAACAGGGGGCATATGACAATTTTCAGCTGGCTGGCAAGAATGACCACACACAAAAATATGGATGATGCATGGACTAAGTTGTCACAACAAAGGAGGAGGGACTGGCTAGGCCTTTTCACTTGTCCCAATTCTCCAACTAATACCAGCTCATTGTAGGCTATGTCTGTCTCCACAATCAACCAAACTAAATCATATTTGTCACCTAATCATGACATGGAGTAAAACTCGTTCTTTTTTGAATTCTATCTCTTGTGCACTTAAAAGGTGGAATCGCTCACCCTAGGCACCCCCACATTCCGGCCTTAAATTTTATATCTCTTTCTAATACTGTGGGGATGGGATTGTCATTTCTTTTGTTACAACTTTTTTTTATTAAATGTTGGTTAAATTATTTTATCCATCCAACAATTTTCTTTAAGGTTAATAATATTTTTTAATAGTGTAACACAAGTTTAATAAAATATTTTTTTATTTTTAATATCATAAAATAAGTAAAAAAATTTAATTAACAAATCTAAATTATTTGACAAAGGCACCATTTCATGGTCTAGAATCGATAAATGTATAGCAACCGATATCCACTCTAACTCGGGTTTAAATTATTTATTCTTATTATTTTGTATCTATTTTATCCTATGAACATCCACCCATCTAATTTTATCGACAGAAATTAAACAAATAATCTGTTAATATTTCTAAAATTAACGTATATCGATTATCGTGGAGTTATTTTTACTGTATACAAAATATTGATGGCAATAAATTAATATTAAGTGCCAAAAATAGATTAACTCTAAACATTTTAAAATTTTAAATTTGAATTTAAAATTTAAATAACAAAAATAAACCTGATCCTTATTAATAGATAAAAGGTTAAAATAATGAAGGCTAAGGCTGAGTTGGATTGGTTTAAGGTAGCGGAAATTCAACAGGTGGTTCGCTGACAGAGACAGTACGTCGGAGCCCCTGCTGTTTCTGACGGTGGTCGGAGAAGAGGAGGTGGAGGAGGGGTCGTTTAGCGTTGTTGTTGGCCGAGCCTCAACGGCGGTGAAGATCCAGTATGTTGTTGTACACCTCTACCTCTCTCTGCCCTTCCTACCTTACCCCTCGCATTCTTGACTTTTGGTTTTGTGGGTTTTGTCCCATTTGATTTCTTGACGGCTGAGGTTCTGCATTTGACCTAGTTCTGCTTGGATTTGTGTCTGGTCCACCCGGTTAAGGTTGGTTTCTTGGTTCACTGTCAGGTTTGTTGTGTTTTCTGGGGAATAAAATGAATAAGATTTCGAGGAAATTACGCTCTTTCCTGTGGATCTATACTGGCTATCAGCTTGTTGGGTGTTTAGCAAGTTGTGATTTGATGATTGGCCGTTTACTATATTGATGTTTTGTCCGGACAATATGAGGAATCAAAACATACCTTGGATTATTTTGTGTGTTCTTTACGTTGATAAAATGTTCTTAATGTTAAAAAATGATGGTTTCAATTTGTAAAATACATAATTGAGCTGTTATCTAAGATTTACATACCAGTTAAATTCAATAGGATAGGACAATAGCTGAACCAAAGTTTGGTCCTCCTTAAATCCGCTTTCATTTTCATAGAGTTTTTTTGGTTTCCGTTGCCAGTACTTGACATTGAACGGAAGGGTTGATGTGCTCTTATTAAGATGTCTTTCAAAAGTATTGTGCGAGAGTTGAAGGAGATGAAAGGTGGAATTGGAAGCATATCCAGGAGAAGGTTTGAAGCGAAGCAGTGGAGTAGCAGGACAAGGTCACATATTGCCCCTGATGAAACGATTGCTGAATCAGAATCAATTCCACAGGGTCGGTGGGCAAATCTTCCTCCAGAATTGCTTTTGGACATCATAAGGAGAGTAGAAGAGAGTGAGACTTCGTGGCCTGCTCGTTCTGCTGTTGTTTATTGTGCTTCAGTTTGTAGGCCGTGGAGGGAAATCACAAAAGAGATTGTCAAAACTCCTGAGCAATGTGGCCGTCTAACTTTTCCAACCTCATTGAAGCAGGTGCTTCCATTACTTTCTGTGCTGAAAGAACTTTCGTTACATTTTTGTACTTTTTTACTCTCTAACTATTTTCTTATCATTTTGATTTATGCTTCTTTAACTTGTGTTCTGTACTCAAATGCAGCCGGGTTCCCGGGAACTTCCTATACAGTGTTTTATAAAAAGGGATTCTTCAACTTCTACATACCTGTTATACTATGGTTTGGTGCCATGTAAGTTGTGTTGCTCTCTTTCTCCTACTTGTTTTGTTTTTCTGCAGTAAATTTGCTTTGTGGACCTTTTTATCACTTTGTCTATAGACATAAAATCCATTCTTTATAATTCTTTCACCAGTTCAGAGTTTCCACTTATTGGAGTGGAGGAATTGTCTTGCTTGTGAATGCTTTTGAACTTTTTCCTTCCTTTCTCCTTTCCTTCCAAGGCATAAATACTTTTTTCTTAAGAAGGAATGTCTAACTGTGTTTGATTAGAGACTTTTCCCTTCTATTGAATTATGGCTGATTGGAGGGCCATTTGATTACCTTTTGGGACGAAATATCTTTGGTCACTTCAAATATCTTTGTAACGTCATTATGGATTGGCAGCTGAAGGTGAGACTGATAAATTGCTTTTAGCGGCTAGAAAGTTTAGAAGAGCAACTTGTACAGAATTCATAATATCTTTAGTTGCAGATGATTTTTCTCGGGCCAGCAATACCTATGTTGGTAAATTGAGGTATGTCTTGGACATTAGAGTTTATAATAGGTTAAAGAGATTTTTATATTCCCCAAAATTCATTGCAAAACTCATGTCAGGTCCAACTTTCTTGGAACCAAGTTCACTATATTTGATAGTCAACCTACATCTGAAGTGCCAATGCAACCAAGTAGTCGAACAAGTCGCAGATTCCATCCTAGCCGGGTATCTCCAAGATTACCTGCGTGTTACTACAATGTGGGCACTGTTAACTATGAGCTCAATGTTCTCCGCACCAGAGGTCCAAGAAGAATGCAGTGTGTCATGCACTATATTCCTGTCTCTTGCATTGAGGAATGGGGGACTGTCTCTACACCATCAGGTATTTTTGACGGCCAATTTACTTCTTTATCTGGTTCTAAAGCAAAACCATCAGTCTCAGATATCAGTTTCCCAAGCCCCTCTGAGTCATCACTACTAATCCAGTCCGTGAGAGAGCCTCTAATTCTTAGAAATAAGGCTCCTAGCTGGCATGAGCAGCTACAATGCTGGTGCTTGAATTTCAGGGGACGGGTTACTGTTGCTTCTGTAAAAAATTTCCAACTTGTCGCTGCTGTTAAGCCTTCAGAGATTGTATCAACTGCAGATCAAGAGCAGGTAATTTTGCAGTTTGGTAAAATTGGAAAAGACATCTTCACCATGGATTATCGCTACCCACTTTCTGCCTTTCAAGCCTTCGCAATCTGCTTGAGCAGCTTTGATACAAAGCCAGCCTGTGAATGAAGGCTGCGGTACTTGGGTAAGAAAATTGCAGTTCACGGTAATGCTTCTCCCAATTTTGCAGGCCGCATGCACTCCATTCAAGGCTGATCCTGCATGGCCATTGACAGCTGATCCTAGCTATGCAGCATGTACTTTCTCCCGTCATGAAATTTGACTTGTATGTTGTTTCGTCACCTTGATGTTACAGATTTTAAAGATAAATGCGATTTAGTTGTATTCTGTTTTATCCATACTCATGGGGTTCTACCGTGGAAGGATAGCTTAACTGGCTAGATACCGCTTTTCAACGGTTCAGCTGTTCAAAAGCATTGCCTTGTATGTTCTGATATTTAAAGCTATGCTCATTGCATTCATGGTTGGTGTATATAAGGTGTTCCTTGTACGTCCTAACTTCATTGTTTTTTGTAATTAATTTTTGAAGTGTAAATAATGCTTTTGATTGACGAAGTCTTCCTTGATTTCCTTTCTTGCCCTTGTCATTTAGACGAGATCCTTTGTGCACTGATTCTCATCGTTAGCCTGGAGATGAACAAAATTGGCCAAATCAAGTTTGAATCAGTTGGATTTGAGCTTAGAGTTCGGTTTAATCCAAGTCAATTTGAGGAAAACAATGTAATTTTAGTTAATTATGTTAAAATGATGTAATTGTTTCTTCTGTCTAATTGGACTTTGGACGGTTTGAATTCAATTGGAGATTAAGCTGCAAGAAAAAATATCGGATGGTTTGAACTTGATTTGGCTTGGCTCATTGCTAAAGAAATTAAGTGCCTGTTTGGAACAGCTTTTGGAGGCTCTAAAAGTACTTTTTCCTACCGCAAAAATCATTTTTGAGAAAAAGTGGGTGTTTGGCTACAAACCTCAAAAGCGCTTTTGAAGTAGAAATAGCTTTTGAAAAAGCTAAAATACAGTTTTTTAAAAAGCTAAAATTTGGAGCTTCTCCGAAAAACCCAAATTTTAGCTTTTCCGGAAAGCTATTTTTTAAATTGTTCCGTCACTTACGTTTATAACATTCTAACGAAAACCTCAAAATTTCCTTCAGCCTTTCCTTTCGTCCTTCTGTTTTGTCGCTACAGACGCTCTCATCTAGGTAGCTCTTCTCTTTTCTACTTTTTTAAAAATATGTTTTGTCTATTTTTTTTAAATATCGCAGACCTTCGTCTGCATGTTTAACGCAAACGAAGGTCTGCGTTGTCTTCGTGCTTCAACGCAGACGAACGAAGGTCTGCGTAAACAATGCAAACCCATGTCTGCGTGTTTCAAACACGCAGACTCTGCGTTGAATTATGGAGATTATGGAGATTTTTAGTTGACCTATGGGTTACTTTACAGGATGAAATGTGTAATTACTGACAAGACGTCTGAAGAGATTTTTAGTTGAGATTTTAGTAAAGTACAGGATGAAATGGGTTACTTTAGTTGAGCTACAGACGCTTAATTGAAATCTTGGAGAGAATGAAATGTGTAGAATCAAGGCCCACTAGGTTCTCTGTTAGTGAGTAGTTAGAAGTAATAAAGGAAGAACAAGGATCTTTATGAAAATATGGTTTTAATCTTGGCTTGGCACGCCCTTGACCTCTGTTGATGTTTGTTTATATTACTGCATGCGTAGAGAATCTTTTTTTTTTTTTTGAAAAGAGTAAGAGAGTTGTATTAATACTCAAAGAGATTTAACAAGAAAGAGGGAGGAATAACAAGCCACTCCCCCCGATCTACACTTGAACGTGTTGCAGCAGCCAAGTGGTGTGCAATAACATTCGCAGATCAATGAACAAAAGAGACCTTCACATGAATCATCTCTGACAAAAGAGCTTTACAATCATCTATCACTACCCCAAAACTGGAATTATCAATATAATGGACAGCATTGACTGCTGTCGCTACTTCCAAACAATCCGTTTCCAGCAAAACTGGTGACCAAGAATTAGCCATTATCCAACTCAAAGCTTCCTTCACCCCCACTGCCTCAGCATCCCTAGCACATAAAGCTCCATATTTAATTAACTACATTCTTAGCAGCTACAAAGCCACCATCCGAGTCCCGCACAATCATCCCAATACCAAATTGCAGATTTGGTAAGGCTGTAGTAATATCAACATTTAACTTCAACACTCCCACCTGCGGCGGACTCCATTTTACGACCCTACTTCTAGAATTCCCCCCACCATGGTTTGTGGACTCATTTCTCTGCACTGACCGCCACACCTCAAAATCACCCTTAGACCGCCCCAAACAATGTGCAGGGGATGTGAATTTTTGCTGCCAAACCCATCTATTGCGGCTCTGCCATATGTTCCAGCAAACATATATTCCAAAAGCCATATCTCATTTATTAAACAAAGAGGTAAAAGAATCCAACCAACCCAGAAATGAGCTAACCTGCGGATTAAACCAACCAAGAGGGCTCAAAAGCCAAACCTCGCGTGCATAAGGGCACTGGATCAATATATGGAGAATTGTCTCGGAGTTCCTTTGACAAAGCGGACACACATCAGCAACAGGCACATGTCTAGTGAAAAGGCGTTCCCTTGAGGGCAATATATTAATACCTGCTCTCCATAAGAAATTTAACAGAAACGAAGGGATGTTACACCGCCACACTCTATTCCAACAAGACGATTGAGACGATACCTGGTCATACTGTCCTTGCCATGTAAGAGATTTATAGGCACTCTTAACTGTATATCCACCTTTACGTTCAAATTTCCAACATAAAGCATCTGCTATGTGAGACCTTCCTAAAGGAATCGATAGGATGGCAGTGGTATCAACTGAATTGAATACTCTTGAAATGAGTGGGACATTCCATGAACCATTTAATATAAGATCCGACACCTGAAAACATCCATTCCGAAACACAAAATCTGAAGCCGGCTTAAAACCTTCAAGAGAAGGTAGCCACGGATCTAACCAAATAGAAGTATTCCTCCCATTTCCAATTCGCCAGAATAATCCAGATTGCAACAACGGAATAGTGGCTAAGATACCTCTCCAAACATAGCTAATATTTGATTTCTTCGTTGCATTCAAAAAATCTGTATCTGGGAAATATCTTGCTTTCAATAACCTTGCCAGCAGAGAATTTGGAAAAGTAATCAGCCGCCAGCCAATCTTTCCAACCATAGCCATATTAAATTGATAAATCTTCTTAAAGTTAAGTCCTCCAAACTTTCGAGGCAGAGCAAGCCTGTCCCAGCCTAACCAATGTATCCCCCTCGTATTCTCTTTGCCTTTTCCCCACCAAAACCGAGCCATCACCTGTTGAATCTCAGCACATAAAGTCTTTGGAAGCAGAAACATACTCATTACGTAATTCGGTATAGCTTGCAGCACAGACTTCAGCAGAACCTCACGACCCGCACGCGTTAACAATCTCTTGTTCCATGAATTTAAACGTGTCCACACTTTATCTTTGACAAAGTTCAGAACCTGCCTTTTATTTCTACCAACAACAGTAGGCAAACCCAAGTAGAGCCCCAAATCAGATTGTTCCTCAACTCCAAACACCTGGCATATGGCTTGCTTGTTACTCTGCACTGTATTAGAACTAAAGCAGACCAGAGACTTTGAATAATTAATGCTTTGTCCTGATGCTGCTGCATAATTGTCAAGCAAAGTCTTCAAAAAAACCGCCTCCTCAAGCTTAGCATCAAAGAAAAAGATGCTATCATCCGCAAAAAATAGATGGGATATAGAAGGAGCAGCTGGTACTACTTTACATCCATGAAGCAGTCCCCTCTCCACCCCGTCGCCAATCATCCTGGATAAGACTTTAGTACACAATATAAAAAGATATGGAGATAGAGAGTCTCCTTGCCTCAGACCACGTTGTGGGAAAATCGGTCCAATTAGATTGCCATTACATAAGACAGAATATTGAACAGAGGAGACACAAGCCATGATTAACTTCACCCACTCTGTATCAAAGCCCAACTTCAAAAGCACTGCCCGTAGAAAGTTCCATTCCAGCTTGTCATACGCCTTGCTTATGTCTATCTTTAAAGCACCATTACCTTGCTTGCCCCGTTTCTTACCACTAAAATAGTGCATAGCCTCAAAAGCAATAATGCTATTATCTTGGATACTGCGTCCCGATACAAACGCACTCTAATTCACAGAAATCAACCCAGATAACAGAGTTTTCAACCTGTTTGCAACCATCTTTGACATAATTTTATAGAGGACCTTACATAGAGAAATTGGACGAAGATCAGTCATCCTCACAGGGGTAGCCTTTTTCGGAATGAGCACTATAGCTGTATCATTTAACTGGACAGGAATATTCCCATCTGCTAAACTTGTAATACAAAAATCTGAGATAGCAGTACCCACTATACCCCAAAAATGTTGGTAGAAACCTGGATTAAATCCATCTAACCCAGGCGATTTGTCCACTTTCATACTAAATACTGCCGACCGCACCTCATCAACAGTATATGGAGCAAGCAAAAAACGATTATCATCATCCGACACTAACTGCGGTAAAATGTTTGTAACAGAAACCGGATCAACAGCACTCGATTTGTAAAGATTAGAGAAGTAAGACAGCATAAGATCCGACAGACCTGAGTTCCAATCATATTGATTACCCTCGTCATCAGAGAGAGATTCAATACGATTCTTCCTTTGCCTAGCAGTAGCGATCGAATGAAAATAGCGGGTATTCCGATCTCCTTCTTGAAGCCAAAGGGCTTTTGCCCGCTGCTTCCAAAATTTCTCCTTCAAATCCAAGAGTTCGAACAGTTGAGCAGTAACCTTCGCAAAACGTTCTCTACTAGTCACATCCCTCCGACCCCGAATCATTTTGATCTCTTTCTTACAGTAATCAATTTCCACTCTATATTCCTTCGAAAACGCTTGCCCCCACGAATTAATCTTTAGCCCACACTGCTCAAGTCTTTCCATAATATTGTCTCGATTCACCCCTACCCAACTTTCCGTCACTATACGACAACATTCTGGTTTCGTTGCCCACCCATTTTCAAATCGAAAAAGAGAAACCCTATCCCTTGGAAGGAAAAGCTTTACCTCAAGAATAATAGGTAAGTGGTCTGAAGAAGAGAAATCCAAAATACTTGCTGTAGAGAAACGGAAACGATGTCGCCAAAGGTTGGAGACAAGAATACGATCCAGTTTGGCCTCTGTCCAATCCCCTCCTGATCGGCCATTATCCCACGTGAATTGGTAACCCGACATCTTGAAATCATATAATCCCGCATCTGTCAATGCTGCCCTAAACCCATTAATGAGATTAGTTGGTTGGGCTCTACCTCCCCTTTTTTCATGTTGGGCCAATAGATCATTAAAATCACCTAGGCATACCCAGGGTAAATCACTCTCCCGAGACAGCCTTCTTAAAAGTTGCCATGACTCATGCCTATGGTTCCTATGTGGATTGCCATAGAAACCAGTGAGTCTCCAAGACCCCAATCCAGGTAAGTCAACAGCCAAGTCGATATGAGAAGAGGATGAAGAAAGAAGAGAAGAGAAGAGGAAATAATGTCTTTCCAAAGAAAAGCAATACCACCGCTACGACCAATTGAGTCAACATTCACACAACCATCGTAACCCAAAATGTCCTTTATTTCGTTAATACGAGTAGAAGAACAACGGGTTTCAATAAGAAAAATAAAACAAGGGCGTTTGTCCCTAACTATTTCTTGAAGTACTTGTACTGCTCGTGGGTTACTGATGCCACGACAGTTCCAACTTAAGCAACTCATTTCGATCGGCGGGATTGGTGCACTAGTCCCACCGCTGGTCCGTTTTTTGGAGGCTCTGACTTATCTATTGAAATGTCATGCTCCATTGGTTGAGAAGTATGTTTGTCCTGACCCATTCTGCGTCTTTTTGGATCAGTGAAGACAAACTCTTGGGCCTTCCCATTGTGAGTCCCATTGGCCATATCTGAAGATTCCCCTTCCGCATTAGGAAAGCCTTTATCCCCGCCAAAATCTCCTCCCTTCCTTCCATTCAAGTTATGATTTGATGACGAAATATCCTCCTGAAAATCAGGATAAACATTCGGGTTTCCTAGATTGGTTCTCCTTCCCATAACCGCCGCAATCTCCTCAGCCATAGGCGGTGTATCACGCAACCACCGAGCTCCAATATTTCGAACTTTCCGACGAGGATCAGCTCTCAACTCCGGCCCAAATTTTCGTTCAACAGGTGTCCCATTACTCTCAATCAGCTTGGGGCAAAATCACTCTCCATGATCCATCAGTCCACAGAGGAAACAGAAGTTTGGGAGTTTTTCAAACTGGAAGTTGGCAAAAAAACCTTGATCTCCCTTACGCCTGAGATACATACCATTACTGATTGGCTTCCGGACATCGAACTTCACCCTTAACCGCATAAAGGTCTTCACCTGATTCCGGAAACTAGCCGAATCAACCTCCACATATTCACCAACTTCATTGCCAATGCGTTCAGCCACCCTTTCAAACCAGTACCCATCCCGAAGATTATGCACCTGCATCCACATATACACATGAAACAGCGGCACCAGTGAAGGATGCTTATGCTCTCCTATCTTCTCAAGCAAAAGAACTTGGCCATTAAACGTCCAAGGACTCATATTCATAACCCGATCCATGTCAACCACATGGTAAAAAAGAAACACATACAGGTTCTCATCCTCTATTTGCTGGACAGACATGCCAAGGGAAGGTCGCCATAAGGACGCTAACGTTTGTTTCAGAGCCATAAAGTTAATGACCTTCTCAGTCAAGAAACGCCCGACCAAGCAAAACTGATAGGACTGTGACTCTCCTTGGATCTCCTCCTCCCCAAAAACAATCTCATTTACCCTCTCATCATCCATTGATAAGTGAGACATGTCAACGGAAATATTATCCTCTGCCATTTTAACATTGATTCAAAGTCCAACAATCAAAATTAGAATAACTAAGCCTTTGATTAGTTGAAATTATATCAATAGAATTTTTGTTAATAGAGTTTTTTCTATAGAGCTTAATATCGTTTTATTCGAGCTTAACATCGTTTTATTCAATATCCGAAGAACTGAGTGATCAAAAATATATTTAACAAAATGACATCTTGAGTGATAGGAGACTTGGGCCGAATCCAACTCAATGCAGAGAATCGTTGTAAACTTGCTTCATTGCACCTATGACTTGGCTCAATGCAACCTTTTGCCAAGCCTACTTGTGCAGAAAATTGCACAATTCACTTGAACATGTCCATGCAAAGATATAGAACAATCACTTGAAGAAATACATTTAGAATCTGGAGATCCATTCATTGGAGGAAGAAGTTGGAAAATGGTAGTTTTGTTCTGATCATTCAGGTTTCTGTTGAGACTGCAGTGCTTGAATGTGTGCTTCATCTTCCTCTACAGGTACTATCTTGGCAAAGTTTCCTTCTCCAAGAAAGTCCAATGCTCTGTTGGCTGCCTCCAGACCACTTACATATGACTTTTCCTGTCAAAACATAGTATAGATGTAATAACATATTCCTCTAGTTCCTGTCCTAAACCGGAAACCAAGTGAAGGCCATCCTTGATCACTAAACATGTGAATCCCACCTGTGACCAAGATCCATGTCTTGTCACAATCCAATCCCCGGCCATGAACATGTTCGGGAATGATGCAGAGCCACGCATCATGTGTTTATATCAACCTGACAGAAGGAAGATGCCAGATAATGAGCAAAGACAGGCATGGACTTGTTGCAGAAGATAGGAGTGATGTGATTCCATGAGTAAAGGGAAAAGGGTTGTTTCGATGGCTAGCTGAGTCATTGATTAGGAGATTCAAAGATCCTTTGTTGATCAACCGGGTTGGTCAAGAAAACGGAAATAGCCACTGCAATAGGAGCTGAATATGTAATAACAATCATTGCACTCTTCAGCACCATCAAACTTAATTACTATGTTTTACAAGGTATGGTGCTTTATCATTGAAGATACAAAGGCAACTTAAACAAAGTAACCTACCAGGAAAGAAGTGAGTCTTGGATTTTGGAAATCGGGCAATTTCCTTGTCTAGAACACCAGCAATCTCCAAGTCATTTATGCACTCTGACAGGTAAGACATGACTTTCTTAACCAAATTTTCATCGTCAATGTGCAACAAATCATTAGCACGATACTTTAAAAGCAGGGTAGGTCATAGAGGTATATGAAAAGTGCAATTTTTGTTCTGCTTGAGAATAAAACATTATCAAAAAGGAACAGCAAGGTCATCAATTCAGAAAATCGTGCAATACCAAGCAGAAAGCTTCATCAGAGTTATTAGCAAAGACTTTAGCAGAAGAAACAAACCTATTGTTGATTAGTTCCTGAATTCTGGAGATTCCAACTGCCAAAATAACAATATCTGCATCATATTTCTCATTGGTGCAAGCCACTTCTGACATGCAACCTGTTTGCTCATTAAAGATGAAATCAATTACTTTTCCACTATTGACAAAATTACAGCCACTAGTCATTATCATGTCCATCCATGGGCCAAAAATCCTTTCTTCAATTTTCCCACGACACCATACCACATCAAAATCTTTCTGCAATCATCCAGAAGAAAGACTGTTAGATTCATAAATGGAAAAAGCAAGGGCAGCGTGGAGCTTCCGGTGTCGTCAATATGTTGCTTCCCATCTTTCTCTTTACAATTTCTTTCCAATTGTTATTCAAACATCAATAGTACATAAGATAGTCATTGCAAAACCGTCTTTACGAACATAGCAAACCAAAAAAAGCATAATCATTCACATTACAATTGAACACATAACCAAGCAAATGATACCTGATGGTCAAGGGAGATATAGTATATTGCAAGTGCTGCAGCTGCACTGCATTGCTCAGGTGGAGTGAACAGACCCGCTTGAAGCAATGGAGCCAAAGCATCCTGGTAGAACCTTTTCAAGCAGCCAAACTGTTTGAAAAGCTCCCTTGCAATTACTACCAGGAAACCTCCACTTAAGACACATCATTGATAGCCTTCAAGTAAAGCAGAAGTAGCAGCTGCTATGCAGATCCTTACTTGAATCATATTTTCCTCCATGCCGTGTCAGTGTTGTCAAGTTAATTACTGAAACAGAACGTAGAGCCAATAATTGAGAGGAACATACTTTAGTATCGAAAGTAATAAATGGATATCCAAATTTGACACTTTACCAGCAGCCATTAATAGAAGCAATGTCACTCTATCCACCAGCGATTGCCGAGTCAACTGCATACATGAATAAATTTGCAATAACTAACAGATTTCTGTACAGAGAAACATAATCATAAATGCAGAACTCCATGCACACCTGAGTATACAACAGGGGTCCCAGTGGTGTAGGAAGTTGCAGCAGGTCTTGGAACACTGGAAACTCAACCTGCAGAAGAGTTTGAGGTTTGCTCAGACAGTTTTATAACTTATTCGACTTTAGTTCAATAAAATCGTCACAAGAAATTATATTCATTTCATCCATCAAACACGGTATTGATCAGTTCAATTACCTCCAAACCCTCAGCTGAATACTGAGCAGATGGAACCCACTTAGTGAAAGGTTTGACGCCCAGTTCATCAAGGAGATTAAATATATTTTCGTAGGAATACCAAAAACCTAAGCACAAAGATTGATGTAAGAAATGAGACTACAATTGTCTGAAAAGAGTTTTAACTCTATACCTAGGTGTTGCTAAACATTCAGTACCATAATGTTCTCCTAAACTTGAAGGGAATATATATCAAATTAGAGGTTCAGATAAGAATTTCAGTGGCTTCTCCTATCTCCAGAACCAAACTAATCATATCATTAATGGATAATTAAGCACAAGAAGAAACGAAGCAACTCGCCCACTGTGAATACCAACATTATCAAGACTACCAAAAACATTACCATCTCCAAGAACAGTAACATCAAATGAAAAAACAATCCAAACCCAGAAAGCAAAATCCATGGTTAAACACAAAAACTATTACAAGAACATCTATCAAAAGTTCCTTGATCTATCACCAACAAAGTATGAAATTGGGAAACCTGATTGCAGAGATGGTTAGCAGCACCAAGACCACCCCAACCAGAGCCAACGACGACACCTTAACTTTCTCGTTGCAACTGTCTCCATTACGAGCATTCACTTGCCGGTAAGTGCTCTGGAGCAAATCTCATCTCTAGTTTTATACCTTGTGTTGTCTGCCATAAAAGATGGGTCGACAAACCTCCAACAAGACAGCATCTTTTCCTGTCTTTCTGTCTAAACAACAAACCCAACTGTTACCCAACTCAACTACTTGTGCAGAGGAATAGAAGAACTACTGAACTCGTGAAAAAACTGAGAAGAGCCAACTCTTACAGTTACTTACACGCCAAGACAGAGCTATAAATGTGTATGGTATCTTCTCCACACGTATCAGCACAAGCAAGCGGCTTTTTTGGTGACACAAAGTTTCCGCCTTTGCCTTGAACCTTACATACATCTCTTTTCCTGATATTAATTTTTTAGAGTTCGTCACTTCGTTGATCTGAAAAATATGAACTTTATCACAAATTTTTATATGAAGTTAGATGTAAAGAATTCTAATTTTTAATTCTAACATTGGATTTTTTAAAATTATTATTTTATTGATTAATTTTTTAACAGAAATTTAAAAAAATGAAGGCAACAAGTGGGCCCTTAGATCCATGATCATCACCATTGACGGTCGTCATTCTAAGGCACGCATAGACCACAGCCACACTCCAACAAAATCTATCAAATTCAATCCAACCGTTGTTTTGCTCTGCCTCACATTCTCTGTCTCTGTAGACATAAAAATGTCAGCAACTCTCGCCGTCCGGCCCAACCGCCTCTCGCCGGTCCGACGACCGCCGACCCACCTCTCCAGTCCGGCAACCACCACCTGCCAACAAAGAGCTTTGAAGAACGATCCTTGGAGAGGCCTTCTGCTCTTGTCTTCTCGCCGGGTTTGGACCCCCGCCGTGAGAGCCGGTTCACGAGCCGATGACTCGGCTCCGTTCCAGATGTCGGTGGAGAACGCTCTGAAGCTTCTGGGCGTATCGGAGAACGCGTCGTTTGATGACATACTTCGCGCCAAAAACGCGATTGTCGCTACTTGTAAAGATGACCAGGAAGCTATTGCACAGGTAGATTTTTCTTTTTATCAATGCCTCTTGACGGAATGCGTAAAATTTTGATTTCGGATTGAATTTTTATGAATTTTCGGTGATGGGTTCTTGAAAGTTTTTATCTTTTTGATAGACTTGGCGAAGTTTCTGTATTGAAGTGTGATGCATGCTCTGTTTCATATTGGATCTTCTGAAGAACTTTAAGAACTGTTTGAATATGTGATTTCTCCGCTTTTTGTGGATCATTTTCATTTTCTTCCTTTTCTTCGAGACTTGGTGAAGATTGGATTTATGTTTTGTGTTTGTAGCTGATGAGCTAAGCTATATGTTATTAATATCAGAACCACTCCATTTGACTTGTACTTTTGGCATCAGAGTTATGTAGGAGTGCTAGTACTTTAGGTTTCAATCTCATCCTAAAATTTTAGATTCCACCAACTCAAATTATCAAACACCAGTGTAGGGCTTCCCTTTGATTTTGCTTTGCTTGCATTTGGATTTGATGTGACTTGAATATAAATCTATTTTTCATGGGCTATGTCCTGGCCCTTCTTTTCTCCAATCTTGTGAACGGTAACCTATATCTCGAGATTCTCAGTTATGGTATCATTAATGAACTTGCTGCCAGAAGCCTGCATTTGATTGATGCATGTGCATAGATCTAGACCAATTTGTGTGCTGCTCTTTTTTGCTAACCAATTTGTTTGCTGCTCTTTTTTGCTAATCATTTTGAACTGCTTCAATAATAATGTTAGATTTATTGCTTGCATCAGTGATTTTGTGTTATACGATCTATTTTACTGTTTCAATGATGGAAATGAGAAGATTCCACGAACAAATTCGATAAATAGATTTGATCTTCTTTTTTATATACTAGAATAGTATCATTAGTCTGCAATAAAAGACATTTGTCACTTTGGAGGATATATGTTACTCTTTTTCCTAATGTGTATAACTTATTGATTAGCTTACTTCTAATTTGCTTTAGGTTGAGGCTGCATATGATATGTTGCTTATGCGGAGTTTAACTCAACGTCGAGCAGGAAAAGTTGTAAGTAGTGGTATTCGCTATGCTGATGTTAAACCAGTAGACAGTTCTGGGATGGGATCGATGCCTCAATGGATGCAGACTATAGTAAAGAATACACCAATTTCAGTGGAAGCACCGTCGACACTTGATTTGGGTCTTCAAACAGGGGTCTATGGAGCTTTAATGGTTTTAACTTACGTCAATGGAACTTCCACATTATCAACGGTTCCTTATGCTGGGGCAGATGTCCCTGGACTAATCTTAGCAACAAGTTTTGGTGCTTCATTGTACTTCATGACCACTAAGAATGTAAAGCTAGGTAATGGTTTTCCCTACTATGGTTTACTTTTCTGCAGCATCTGACTATAATTCACATACATGTAAGACTATATAAAGAGGTACTTGAGGTTGAGCAAATCATATTCATATGATGCACTTATTAGTTGCTAAGACATCAAGCAGCATTTTTTATGTGGACGATGAATCCCCTTCCGATATTAACCCGGGCTACTATCTAACTGATAATTTGTTGTTTGCAGGTAAAGCTACTGTCATAACTATAGGGGGCCTAGTGGCTGGTGCAGTGGTCGGATCAGCAGTGGAGAATTGGTTGCAAGTGGATATTGTCCCCTTTCTCGGCATACGTTCACCTGCAGCTGTAGTTAGTGAATTTATACTTGTTTTTCAATTCTTAGTCTCTCTGTGCTTAAGATAATGTTAAGAGAAGATTGTAGTTGTAACTCAGAAATTTAGAACCTGTAATTATTCATCTGCATGATCATAGCCGAGCCTTTTTAGGATGTATATCACTGCACATTGTACAAAACTACGAATAGAATGTAGCAAAACGCGAAACTATCTGATTTCTGCTTGAACTGCAATGGATATGCATTGTTGGTTTTATCTTTCGAGCCATCTGCAGTAGCATGTGCTTGAGACAATGGGGGTGTATCTGCCTAGGTAGACAACCTAAAAATCTTATTGCAAAATCTCATGGTGAAAGATTATACTATGGCATCTACTAGATTCATGCTAGAGTGATTGACAAGTGCTTTAGTGTTCAGAACAGGATCTTTAAAAAATTTGAACAATGACCTTTACCTCAAGCTTTGAATTTGAACGGGTGAAAGCTGTTGCCTTGGCTCTCAAAATGGTTTCTGTTACTTCCCATACAAAAAAAAAGGAATTGAAGAAATAGTTACAAGGACAATTTGAATTTAAAACCAGATTCCAAACAAGATTGTGAAGACAGAAGTGGCTGACTCTACCTGAAATGAATATATTATAACATTAATTTCAATCCATTGATTCAAAAAACTCTGCCTTATGGGTATTAGAGAAAATTCAACCCCAAAAACTTAACATGAGCAAACACAACAGTAATAAGTCCCTTTCTTCCATCCTTGTAACAAAGCAGAAATCTTTGTAAGTTAATACTGGATATTAGATTTCGATCCATCTAGACTGACGGGACTCGAACCCTTCAAGGCGGTGCTCTGATGACAGTCGAAATCATGTTCATCCTCCAAAAAAGCTTTTAAAGGTAATCTTTAAGAACTTTTCTGGGTGTAAAAAGTGTTATAGTCTGCTGTGAGCTTGATTCTTATCCAAATGGACAAGTTTTCTCTGCACTTCCCCTGTACTTCTCATGCTTAACAGTTCATATGAAAAGGAAGTAATTCTTAGCAATAACTTTAGAGCTGGTACGTAATCCAACCTTAAAGCAAAGAAGCAATCTTTCAGCAGAAAAAATATAAGATTCCTCCATAATCCGGTCAACACCAAAAGTCTATGTAATTACAAGGATTGCACATATCAACTTTCCCTTATGCCCTTCTTATAGCTCATTGAAGAAAGATACTAAATTAAAGATTAAAAATTACAGGTCTTGGACAAAAAGGGCAACGCGACGTCCATGCAGAACCAAAAAAAAAAAAAGGTAAGGTGGCTAAATAAACCTGCTAGAAATCGGAACAATTCATCTCAGCGAGCTGCTTTGACACGATGTATAATATACACATCAAATTGGCTGGTTTCTTGTTATCTGCTGCGATTTTGTTCAACTTGGGAGCCTTCAATGGAGGTTTGGTTCTCTTCTTTCACAGCATTCTCAGTGTGAATTACAAGGTCATTGTACATTTTCATTGAAGACTTAGAGAACTCTGTTAAGGACTCAAAAACCGATGAAAATCCATACTGAAATCCATTCAAAGTGATCCTTTGTGTTTCTTGCATGCTGTTATGGTGTTTTTCCCTTTCTATGTCCAGCTTCTTCCTTAATATCTCCAACTGATCGGTCCTCTCTGTGAAGTGATCATTCTGGTGTTCTGCATCAGGATCTGATCTATATTCTATAAGTTTGGTTTCGATGAACCTCGTCTCTGCCTTCTGGAATGCCAAAGTCCTTCTCTCAAATTCTTTAACTAGAATGTCAACTTTCCTCTTTTGTTGTTGTTCTTCTCCTTGCTGAGCCCACAAAGCCCTCACATCCTTTGAAAAGCTTTTCAATGCGAAAGACACAGGCTTGTCCGGCATCTTCTGTATCATTGATAACCAATCATAACAGATTACAAGCAACGGAGGGCCACTGGCTAGACATGGTGCTGCTGCTGAACTCCTTCCCCTGGACCTCGAGTAAAACTCAACTTCGGGGACTAAGAACTTGGTTAGCCAACCATGAAGAGCTTCAACATATGCCTTCTGGGCTGCAACATATTCTGTAAAGCAAGCACGCCAATTCAGAAGCTCGGCCTCGAGCTGAAGTGTTGCAAGCCGATGAGAGTCGTTGCAGAATTTTCCAAATGTTGGACAGGCATAAGATTTTACTTCCAGTAGAATCTTGTTCTGGGTTTCATGGCACTCTAACATAATCTTCCAGGCACGAGTCAGGCTGCACATGGAAGAAAACAAATGAGAAAACCAGGCAATCCCCGGAATGAATGCTGAAGCACACTTGCATTTTTTTTCTAGAGCATAACATCCTTACCCTTTTAACAGTTCCACAATTTGAGGTTGTAGCTCCTCATCTCTTAGTTTTTCAATTCTTTTTGAGATGGACTCAGCACTTCGAATTGCAACCAAAATTCTGGCATACAAGTCTTTTACTGCAGCCCTGGTCTTGTCGATGGTGAGTTCATCATCTCCCCTGACATCCTGGTTTCTCAGGCGAGAACATTTTGTTTCGTATAATTTCCTCGTGCTGTCTCCAGCCTGAAAAACAATTCACAAAATCAGAAACTAAGAATGAAGAAAATTAAAGGAGTTCTCTGCAGACTCAAATTGTTTTACTGTAGGGATGACTGCTTTTCTTAATTTTTCTTATCACCACTTTCAACTGATTAAATCCAATATCCTGGTGTATCGATATAACCAATCTAAAACAAGATTAGTATAAATTCTGCAGAGTCATTAGAGGTTGATTCTTCTCATACTTTATCATCCAAAGAGTTGCAGATCAAGTCTTTCCATGTAGATAGACTATATATCTTACCTTAACCTCTTCATAGAGCTTCTTCTCCCAAGCATATAGCCTTCCAAGTGTTAGTGAATGGCTTCCTGAATCCATTCCTCCATAATCATCAAAGAGATCATTCTTAAATTCTGTCCAGGTTACAGAGCCCTTTGAACTGGATGCTACAAGGCTTTTACAGGATGAAGGTTTTGATGAAGTGGACCGGTGCCACGTAATAGCTTGGATAAACTTTGCCGAGTTCTCTGCATTAACAAAAGATGAGAATCAGCTATTCCGAAGTCGACACAGAGGAATATTTTGGAACAAAACATCTAGTAAATGGGAGAAAAGGCTTATCAGAACATGAAATTCATGCAAAGAGCAAAAATTGTCACACCACCAACGATATAACATGAAATGTAAGGTGCCAATGTCCTAGTTTGATCATAAAACTGAGTCAAGAGACTCTTAGACCCACTTGGGAAAAAAGAAGTGCAACAATGAGAGGTCTGGAAAAAGGAGCATAACTGAGAAGTCTTAAATACACAAACAAAACCAGAGTGAGGACAGCAGAAGTTTCTTACAAGTCAGATTACTGAAATTTGTTCCAATTGAAGATAGGATTGTGGAGCTTAGCTACCAAGTCAAATGTCTATATTTCCATGAAAAACAACAACAAACTAGGTAAGGTACCACCTTTCCTTTCCAAGCCAGGCTGAAAATAAATCCTGTTAGCTTCCAACATCCTGGTCACATCCTTCCCTGAATCATAAGCCCTGATGAAATAGTCCTGGATATCCATCAAAGCTTCCAGTAGTTCCCTTCCTCCATCTGGGTTATCAATAACTGTTAGTCCTTTTTGCTCTACTTGGACTCCATTACCACTTCCTTCCTCAACCTTAGCAACATCAACCCCACATTTCTCAATTTTAAATTTCCCTTTGTCTCTAAGAACCACCACTTTTTTCTCTTCTTCTTCTTCTTCTTCTCCTCCCTCCTCCTCCTCTAGCTCTGGGATTCCTTCCTCTTCCCTTACCACCTTCAAATCATCTTCGGTACTTCTGTAACCACTTATAATCTCAGGTCTCATGGTGTCAAAAGGGTTAAAGAAATCCCAACCAAAGTCTCCCTGCGGTGATTCTGACATTGGTGGTGGCATTTGCATATAGAAGTATCTAAACCTTTGTTCCTCCCTCTCAACTTCTGGGTTAGTCTCTTCTTCACTAGAATCTGAAGATATAGAGGACATACACGATTCGCAAGCAATGTCTTCATGGGTTGTGGACTCAGATGGCTTTTGTTGAAGAAACATGGGGTTTGTAATGACTTTTTGTTCTGCTGGTGGTGAAGATGAAGGAGCAGGAGGCAATGTGATGAGAAATGGTGAAGCTGGTGAAGAATGACGAGCTACAAAGAGCTTTATAGCTGCTGATACTGCATAGAGAGATTGACAATACCTACAATGAGCCTCTGCAAGTGCTGCTCTTCTCTTCACAGCTAGCTTCATCTGGAGTTTCCTCTCTCTGCAGATAGATACTACTTCTTCTTCTTCTTCTTCAAGCCTTGAAGCAACACATCCCATGTTGGTTTTGCTTCTCTTTGCTGAAGCTGACGCTTCTTTTGGGATTTCTATAGTGCGTGAAACTTTGCTTTTTGAAGGAATTTCCAAACGACTAACGTGAGAAATGTGGTCCTTTTTGGAGAATATACGATTCTTTCTGGATAAAAAAAGTAGGTGGGGTTGATGAAAAATGGGTTCTTATGTTGGTTTTAACAGAGTTTTCAGAGATATACACCAGAATATGTAGCTTTTTTGTGATGCTTTTTAGCCTACCAACTCCATTAAAGGCCTGTTTCTGCTACAAGTTTTAACCTTGGAGAAACTTCAGAACCATCCTTGCATAGAAATAAACACAAACAAAAGGCAGCTTTTGCAGAGCTAAAAAAAATGTGTCTTTAGCACAAAGATGATAACTTTCTCGAAAAAAGACAGCTTCTTTTTTTCTGGGATATAACCAGTCTACTCAACTATGAATAGTGACGAGGGACTGAGGAGGAAGATAGAAGATACACCAGAAAATGTAGCTTTTTGTTAGGCTATTTTGCCTACCAACTCCATTTTTTCTTGAAGAAAGGTCTGGTTCTGCTACAAATTTTGACCTTGGAGAGGTTTCAGAACCATCCATGCATGGAAACACACACACGCTCAAAAAGGAGCTTTTGCAGAGCTAAAAAATGTAACTTTAGCAGAAAGATTATAATTTTCTCGAGAAAGAATGAGTTTTCTCGAGAAAAGACAACTTCTTTTTTCTGGGGTATAACCAGTCTACCAGAGACTCAGGAGAAAGATACAAGATACACAGAGAAGATCAGAAAAAGACACCTCGTTGAAACTTAAAAAAGAGTGAAGCTTTCGTTTCACTTCTGCTAAACTTTCTTAAGAGATAATACCATCTCTTAATAAACTGTTCAATTCATTACATCAGCTGAGGAAATGGACAGAAAGTGAGGGAGAACAAGAGGTCAGTCAGAGACAGATTCAAGGTTGGGGCTCGAGAAAGAAAGAGAGAAAAGACCAATTACATTTTAATACGTGCACTCAATAATTTATGGTATATCCCATATTTAAAAATAATAATTACATGAAAAACCATAATTCTCAAACTCGTGCTTGACAGTATATTACTGATAAAAGCATAGAAGTTTGTGTCTTGTTCATTCATTATTTAACTTCATGAAATTCTTCTAATAATGGCAATATAATTGTGTTTCTTAGACCAAAATTTAGTTGGTTAGTCAAAGGTTTTAAGTGTAGATTTAAGATCAGAACTGTCATTGTCTCGATTCTCATGGATAAATCTATTCATAGATATGTCAGACATGGGTATCTGGAAAAGCATTCAGATTTTGGCTCTGCAGAGGGTCGTTTTGACATAGAATCACGTAAGAAAATCAAGGGTCTTGCTTGCTTGGCCCATTAAACCAATGAGGGTCCATTATTTGTCTTGCTTGATGTCAAGAAGGGTCGAGGTCCGACCCTGGTTTTTTCAGACAGTCAAAAACTTGATCAGAGTCGAGTAGAGTTTGTGGCCCAACTTGAAGAATGGGGAGATCTGGTACATCAGTCCCTTCTCTTCTTCGACAATTTGGGTACTGTCTGAAGAATTACAGTTGACATTTTGACTCGATTTCAGTCTAAAATTAATGAACAAAATTTGAATTCATCAAACATCAAGCAGGACTTAAATTCAGACGAACAAATAGTTCAAACTGGTTAACCTTATTTAAGGTCTTTCTTGGTACTTAAAGCATGTTTCAAGATGCAATGTAAATCCTGGTCTGGTCCATCTCCGACATGAGTTAGGACTAAAGGAAAGAGATGGAGGATATCTACTGAATCTATTATGAATTGGCATTGAGAAGGGTGATTAGGCTTTTGCTTATGTATGTTTTAAAAGAGTATGGAAGTGATTAAGAAAAGCCAAGAATCTATTAAGTGAAACATAATAGAGAGGCCTGCGTCTTTTGGTGGGCTTAGTGAGAACATGCTCTGACAAGAACCTGACAAGACGAAAAAAGTAAAAAAAGGGGGAGTCTTTCCCTTGCCTTGCCTCGTAAAAGTCCCTTCTTCAATCTTCAATACTTCGATGTGTCCAATGTGAAAAAAAAATTGATATTATTGGTTTTGTACGTGTCAAGCACTGGTCTTGGTGTTTGCTTTTTCAATTCAAACAATGAACTGAACTGTATCTTTCGGTCCAAGAACAGCCAAAACCTATATCAGTATTTTTGATCAAACATGGAAGATGAACCTTTTTCTACTCCATTTTCTTGTACCCTTTTATGTCTTATTTTCGATTTTGTTCAAGTTTAGCCAACTTTTAATGTTAGAACATTTAGATTCTGAGGGATTTTAGTGTTTATGCTTGAGGTGTTCTTCCTCTGCAACTGACCTGAAAGCTGGCTTTTAATGAACATAACAAACTTTTTCTGCTCCATTTTCTTGTACCCTTTTGCATTCGATTCTGTTCAAGTTTTGTCAAACTTTTCATGTTAGAACACTTGTCCGGAGAACTTTAGTGTTTATGTTTGAGGTGTTTTTCCTTTGCAACTGACCTGAAAGTGGTTTTTCATGAACTGAACAGAACAAAACTATACGAAACTGTTTCTGTTCCATTTTCTTAGACCCTTTTATGTCTTGGATTCGATTCTGTTTAGGTTTCGGCCAACTAATGTCAGTATATTTAGATTCTGAAGGACCTTAGTGTTTATACTTGAGATGTGCCTCCTCTGCAACTGACCTGAAACCTGGTTTTTTGATGAAACGAACAGAACTACTATATGAAACTACTTTGTAAAATATGCTGATCCTTACTACGGAGGAATACAAAGATAAATTCGTCATCTTTGCCTACCTCAGAATGAAAAGCCATCTACTTTGCATCAAACTAAAAAGAGTATCTTCTGTCAGAATATTGACCAGAGTTAAACACCGGATTTAGCACCAAATGGATAAGCTTAATGAACAATACCAACAATTTGGAAGAAATAAGATTGACAACCTGCTTATGCCAATCGGTCCGATAAGTGGATCATCAAACTAAATTCCATCCTCAATCCCCAAGTGAACCAAATTCCTGTTTCAAATAGTTGGCATAAAAAACTTAAAACTCCATTCCATGTTCAAAGCATTTTTCACAAGAACATTACCTGTGTGAAACTTATCTCCAACTGGCCTCAAATGGATAAATTATGTCTCCAACTCCAATGTTCTGAAAGAATCTACTGCAAAGATGAAACTTTTCCCTATGTTACCACCATCTCAAAATTAAAAAGTTAATAAGTACCCAGTAATAATAGCGACTGAGGTTTCCAGTTTGTACACCTCACAGAAGAAGACACCAGTGGAGGAGATAAAGTGATCAGAGTAGAAAACTTTCCAGCCAATTACTATAATAATTGTCACCTTGTACTTCTGCTTCAGTCCTAGAATTTTTTGGCATAGAAGCTAAACAAAAGTACCAGCTCTGAGTTAAAAGTTACAGTGTACATTAAAAAATTGAAGGTTCCTCTTCGACTCTTTCGGAAGCTACCTGCTATTCACACAACAATGATACAAACAGACGAAAATATGAGATACAGCTTCATCACGTTCCGCCAGCCTCGGCTGGCATTGTACAAGGAGCCAGTGTTTTTGATGGGAGGCTGATTCCACCCCCTCTCACAGATATATTTGATGACTTAACCGAGCTAGCTCTGGTCATGACATTCGAGTCAAGAAACACGACAACCACAGTGATATCATCATGGAAATGGCGTCTGACACCACGATCAATCTTCTTCAAGTCTGAATATCGCATCTCTCTCTTTTTGGCTGCTTCTTGAAGTGCAGCTTTCACCAGCCTCCTTGCACTCCCCTGGATATAGATGATCATCAATATAAGAAAGTTTTATACATTTGGGAGAAGAGGGTGAAAGAAATTGACAAAAAAAAAAGTCGCATATGTAACAAGTTAAGCATTAAAAAAAAACTGACAACAGCTGTTCCAATTCAAAAGAAATAGCAGCAACCAATTCATTATCACAAATTGTTGCACTTCCCAACCAAAGACAGTCAGACAGCCAACAAGAAGTTAAGAACTCCAAGCGAAGTTTAGATAGTTTAGTGGGCAGATATATAAATGTCTTACACTTCGTGGGTGCTTTTGTACTATATCAACTGCTTCTTGATTGCTTAAATGCTCCCAAAGACCATCAGAAGCAAATATAAGAAATTGATCATGTGCCTGCAACTGGTGCACTGAGATTGATGGTTCTGCACTCAAAATCGGCCTTTTGAAAGGTTCTCGAAGCCGGAACTTGGCGTATAAAGGCTCCCTGTTGAATTCAGCCTTTTTCAGATATACATCACCAATAGATCTGGAAATCTGAAAAGTTAAGAATTATTATGAGAAAATGGTCTCAAAAGTGAAACAATCTGGGTTGTACCCGGTTGTCATGCCAAAACAAAACAATTTCGGTGGATGTGTTTTTACACCATGACATCTCAAGCCAGTTGCTAGTATGTCTCAATATTACTGTAGAACCTTAACAGAGTGGTCAAGTAGCACAGCCAACTAGTATACGCACAACTGAGTAGCTACAAAAGATCACAAGCACCTTAATAGAACTCTTATTCTTATCTTGGTCAATAAAAGAAAGATTTGAAATTGTAATACTCACCAAAACTAAAGATATTATTTGAGATCAAGAAGGACAGTTAAAACATAGTCTTCCAGGCATATACCAAAACAGCATTCACCCTCTAGATGCCTAAGGTTGGTATCAGTATATACTCAGCTAGAAACGGTTTTAATATCATTTAACAAATATAAGAAATCGTGGAATATTTTATCACTTTCAGTGCCTGTGAATTATTACCTGCCAGTTTCACTATCACAATTTCTTAAAGAGAGCAAACCAGGATGAATAATGAAAAAGAGGGTGTTCTAATGTGTTGTAGATTCTTATCCAAGAGTTTTATCATTTGATGCCATGGGAATCACTATATCTATCTACAGTCGAATATGAATGACTTGCAAAGACTTTAACAGCATCATTCTCAGTCAAGCAACATGAGGAAAAGAATTATGAAGAAGGAGGAGGAGGAGGAGAACATGAAAAGGCAGCAGCATTAATAAATAACAAGCTTTTTCC
The DNA here is from genome assembly GCA_027479065.1 of Erythroxylum brevipes. Classification (NCBI taxonomy): domain Eukaryota; kingdom Viridiplantae; phylum Streptophyta; class Magnoliopsida; order Malpighiales; family Erythroxylaceae; genus Erythroxylum; species Erythroxylum brevipes. The sequence continues at coordinate 47,715,857 of JANIHY010000208.1, forward strand.
CAGTTGATCGACATACCTGTATAAGGCCTTTTACTCGCCACACATTGTGTTTTAGAACTACAATCTGTTGGTCATCAGGGTGCAAAGCTTGCAGCTCCTGTCTCACAGACTCATGACAAGCATTGTGCTCAGCTGAGAGCTGAATGGCCAGAACTTCCCCTGTTGCCTTCACAAGTCTACCCAAAACAGCTCGGGAATCACCAAGGTTGGCGATGTAAAGGGTTCCACCACAAACAACACCAACCAGACAGCATGATCCTACTGCTGCAATTTGTGGCTTCATAGGCCACTGTCTTGTAACAAGAGAAAGAAAACCCTCTTCAGTTGCTTGAAATGCCTTACGTATTACATCCACCGACATTGATTGTTGCTCAGAAGTAAACCCTAAAGTTAAAAGTCAAACTCAAAATCTTTAGTACAACAGGCAACATGAAAAATATACATGTTTTGAATCAATGACCATTTCATTCATACATTAATGCGCCCCATTCAATTATATTTCTCTATCTTCTCAATTTACTTTTCCCTTTACTATTCAAATTTTACAAGCTCCAACAGCATGCAAAACAAGCGCCTAACTATTTCTGTTGAATACTGGAACCAGGAAGAATCAAAACCAAAATTGATCAATGAAAAGAAGAGCTTATACCATAACCCTTCTTAGTTTCAGTTAGTTGATTTCTTTATAACAATTTGCATTTGTTAACATTTTTAGATCTTTAAAAAATTTGAAAAAAAGGATCAATAACTCCTTATTCTATGAACTCTTTGACAACACAACGTCAAGAGATAGTGGAAATAGTCCAATTTTTAAATGGTAAGGATATTTTCAGCATAGGAAACTGTTACTTCTAAGTCGGCGCTGACATGAAAGTTCCACATCTAAAATAGATAAAAAGATGAGAAAAAGACTAGAGCAGATCACTCTTCATGGCTCAGGTTTCATTTCACAAAATTTTTCAGAGAAAAAAATGAATAGACGAAAAAAATTTCTCTGCCTGCATGAACACTAGATCATTTGACAGATGCATAGTCCACTAATTCCACTCACTTGGAGTGAAATCATCAATCTGTGGTTGTCCAGTTCACTTTTCTTTGCAACAGTAATGAGTTCATTTCAATCATAATTAGAAACCACAAGGGAAAATATTCGAATTCACTTACTCAGTTCATTTTTCTTTGCAACAGTAATGAGTTGGTTGCAATCATAATTAGAAACCACAAGGGAAAATATTTGGATTCACTTACTCTTTAGATGCTCAAAGAGATGATCATTGATGTAACGCGATGTTTCGGGGCCCCCATGCCCATCATATATACCAACAAAGGTCCCGTAAGGTCCTGAGTCTTGTGAACTCAAACTACCTGACTCAATTTGGCTCTGATCCTCAAGTAACTTGTTGGCCTGCACTACTGCCATAGAAAATTCACCATTTACGTGCTGCCCATGGTCTTTGTACCACAACAGCCCGTCTTGACGACCATTTGTATCTGAAATTGTGTGAACATGTCGATCTGACCTTGGCCGAAAACAGGCCCTCAAAAAGTTCACCAACCCAGATAACATCCCTCATCTCATCCAAACAACCTCCAAAGCATCCGCATTTAGTGAAGGAAAAAGAATATCAGACCCAGAAACTGCAGTTGTGGAAACCTATTTTCCTCTAAGCTACAACAGAGCAAATATACACTTCAAGAGATCAAAAGAGGAATCTATAAGAAACAACAACTCCAACTCAAATCTCCCAACAACAGATTCAATCCTAAACAATAGAGCATGGACCGAATAGAGTACAATACAACTTTACTAAAACTTTTGACAGGAAAACATCAACTTTCGACTTACACTCTACTTTTCAGGAACAGAAAAAAGAAAAAGAGAGAAGTTGTGGGACAGGAGCAAGACTAAAGAGAAATTGTAAGATAAAGAAGTGGAACTTCACAGATCAACAGAAGTGTGCAAGAGTTTCAGATGCAAACTGCAATAAGAACAAAAAGAACAACGAGTTGCACACAATCTCAATCCCGTCTCCTTTTAACCTATAAACAGACAACGGCGGCCGCTAATCAGGAAACTTTCAACACCGAAGAGGGGGAGGGCTTTGAAAATTGGGAGGTCAAAGCCCTCGTTTTCACACATCTAAAAGAGTTTGACCCGCCATCAGGAAAATCCAGAAGGTTCAACAGTTCACATCGAACCCACAGTTCTTTACAAATCAGCTAACACACATTCAATCAACGAAATTCAACTAATCTGAACAATACAAAAGGAACCTTTTTTCACAAGCTCACCTTAGAACAAGACTGGTACTTGAAAGTTCCAAATTTTTCAGCTCAACAAGAACTTCATGGGGGGTATCAAAATGTTAGATCTATCAACTATGGATCCATCAAACACCATAACAGATATTTTTAAAAAAACTAAAAACCCAGTATTTTTATGTGTCTTGCAAGTAAAAATTTTATATCTTTTTCTCTTTTCCTTTTCTTGGTGTTTGAGATTGTTAATGGAAGAACACACAAGAAAAATGAAAAAACAAATAAAGGTGTGTTCTTTCAAAAAGGAGAAGTCTTGTTAAAAGATTGGCCCAACCAGTCTCTCTCGCTCTCTCTCTCTCTCTCTCTCTATTCGATCACCCTTTTCTTTACCTCCCTTGTCTTACCAGACAAGCCCCATAAAGGACCAAAAGTGGAGAGCTTCAAGACAGCAAAGCAGAGGTCCAGTTTTGGGCTCCACCCAGCTTTGGCAATAGGCTATAGAGAGGAAGTGAGGGTCAATCTATAGTTTATTATTATCGTAAAAAAGTGTGCTTTAAGATTTGAGGCACTCCAACTTAAGCTTGATCATGCCTTGAGAGCTTGAAATTTAGTAACAGGTTGCCTGTTTTTGTTATTCTATTTTTACTCTATTTTATGAGCATCATCTATCCAGTAAATGATGACTATAAAAATTAAATAGATGGGTACTTATAAAATAGGGTAAGAACAGAATAATAAAAATAGATGGTCTAAATCCGAAACTCTATCCAATCTAACTAAACTCAATTTTTATTTTTAAATTTAAAAAAAAAAAGACGACGTCTTAAAATAATATTATTTTAATAACAATACAAGAGTTTGAGCCATATGAAAAGGAGGAGTCAACTCAATTTAGTTCATTACTAATCTTAATTACTTTAAAACTCAACTCAAGCAATATCATATAAATGAAAGTCATGATAGCTTTTAAATATAAATGTAAGTCATGATAGCTTTTAAATAACTCTTTTTCTTAGAGATGGCAATAAATAAAGTTGAATTGTAAATAATTTATATTCAAAACTAGGCTCGGCCTAAGAGTTAATTAGATCTAGTTTAATTTGACAACTTTTGCATGAACTTAAGCTCGACCCGAGGTGCTCGAGCTTAAACCTAATCAGGTTTTGACAGTTTGAGGCTTAACCTAAATTCTTTTTATTTTTAAAATAAAAGACATTGTTTTAGTCTTAAAATAACATCATTTTAGTTCAAAAACACAACAATCAAATGATTCTAACCACATGAAAGGCAAAGCTAACTCGGTTTAGCTCAATATTAATCCTAATTACTTTAAAACCCAACTCAAACAATCTCATGTAAATGAAAGTCATGACCATAGCTTTTTGCAAGCTCTTGTACTGATATGAGTTTTAGGAAATTAAGAGCCACAAAATGGACCACTCTACATTAACTGGAAGCCATTTTTGGTTGAACCAGGGTTAGATGCTAAAAGAAAAGCTTTATTTGCTTCATGTGAAGGGTCCAAACGCTTGCCATTTTCAACGTATGTACCTTGATAATGAACAAGCTTGAGAGTTAGTTAAAGTTTGAAAGCAATATTCACTGCTCTTAGATTGGTAATTTTGTCTAGGATTAGGTTTGGCCTAATCAGAAACTTGATCAAGCATAGGTGGCTTGAAGTCTAGTTCAATCAATTTTAATAAAACTGGCGTTGTTGTACTCAAAATGACGTATAAAATGACGTCATTTTCTTACAATTATCTGATCCTGACCTAAAGTTAGGAATAAAAAAAAGAGCTCGAGTTTGACCCGAAGCTCGATCGAAATAATTAAGTCGTTGATTTAAAGTCAAATCAAGCTTGAACTTATCTGTCACCTCAACTTTTATATAAGCTTGACAAATTAACTTCAATATGACTTAATTAGATTGAGTTTTCATATCGAAATCTTTTTATTAAGAAAATTATATTGACTCAAATTTAGGGTAATCCCGACCTAATCCAATCAATGTTATGAATACCGTACCGGGCTCGGTACCAGATTGGGTTCTGGAATGGAACTGTACCGGTATCGATCAGTACCGGGTAACGTTTCGGGATATTTTTAAATTTATAAAATAGTCCCTAAACTTTTTAAAAATTGCAAAATAGTCCATATTGATATATTATACAGCTGTACTGTAT
>JANIHY010000208.1:47885959-47900933 GCA_027479065.1 Erythroxylum brevipes
TTGATGCCATGAGGTTCTAGAATTGATCGTTCGTAGTGCACCCTCATCGTAGGGTATGTATCGGTATGACCTACGGGTGTCCCGGTGTATACTCTACGGTAAGGGGGCGCTACACTATATCTTTATGTATCATACTCAATAAGTCAAAAGCATAAGTTGACCTCAATATCCTTATTAGTTAACTTACTCCTGTAACAGTCATCACATATTCCCAAATCATCATAATCTAGAATTAAGAAATGCTTTCCTTAATCAATCTCTCAACCCCAGTTCTGGAAACGTGGTTTAAACTTTTATGTCACACAATGTATGACTTCTCATTCATCAGGGTTCTTCATTTCATAACTTGTTTGGCAAGATATGAAGAAGCATATATTTAATTCAGGGTAAGATATATTCTATACAAACCATATTACAAGAAAGTTGTACCATTATGTTTTGCATTAAACAACTGTACAACAAAAGCATTAACTACAAAACATTAACCCTCTTTGTCAAAAATTAATCAAAAGATCACATATAAATTGTGTCATGTAAAACCCAAATGAACCTTACTACAAGGTTCAGTACATACATTCCCCCTAGATATTACTTCTACTTCTTTATTGCTATGAACCATCAATTTCTCCTTCCCTTTATTTGGCTCAATCATAGATATGAACCCCTGCATCGTGGAAGCATCTTGATTAGATGCTTCACTATATAACTACCAAATACTTAATGCGACTATTGCAAATTAGATTCATAAATTAATAAGCGAATGAGTTACCTGATGGTCACAATCTTTCCTTCTAGGCCTTTTACTGCTGGTTTCTTTATGTTATGCGGACCTTTACCAACACTTATTTAACCAGCATCAGTATGTGGAGAAGATTTTGATTTTCTACCTTTGATCTTAGCGGGCTTCATCTTTGCCTTCCCTTTAGTTGTTTCGAGGTTTATAGGAATAGCAAACTTGAGTTTCTCCTCCTTAGCAACTCAATGAGAAATCAAAACATTGAAGTCTCATTCCTAATCCTGCGAATAATATGTCATCACCAGATTATTAAACTCTAAAGGGAGTGTATTCAAAGTCTAGTGAACAAGGAAGATGTCAGGAAGAGAAATATTTAGCATCTTCAGTCCACTGTGAAGATGGATCATTCTTAATACTTCATCACTCCCCCTTCTTCTATATACCTTATGAAGAATAATTCTTTCATCAAGGCACTTATCTCAACATTAGGTGAGATTGTGTATCTTTGGGAGACATTCCCAAGAAACTCCTTTGTTATGTCTGTGTCCGAAAGTTCACTAAGTCGATGGTCAAGAGTGGATCTTTTAATAGTCATAAGACATAATATGTTAGACAGATCCCAAGCTTCATAGGCTGCTTTATGAGCTTTCAAGCTCATAGATGTAAGTAGAGATGACCTATCCGTCCGTATGGCCATATCAACCTGAACTATATCCATAGCATTCAATACATCCTCGGTTCACTTCTTCGTATTGAAACCGGTCAAGGTTTTAATGGTGACACTGATTTTATTAACCAAAAAGTGATTGTAAAATGATAATGTTTAAATCAACACAAATGTAGGACAAAAGCGATACTCAAAGCCATTAAATAGCATCTTTACTGAAAATCCGGTTACACGTATTATAAAACACTTTTAGATTGAATACATAATATATACTACTAGACCTTCACATAAAAGCGATCAGAGTACAAATTATCAACTTTCATGACACTACCGCCTGTAGGCGAATAGATCATACAAGCAACAACTTTCCTCTATCCAATGTCTTTATGCACATCTCAAAATCTCATGTAAGGCCAACAAATGTACACAGGATAATCAAATATGAGACTAGAGACATCCCCTAATGAGTAAGCAAAACAATTCAAAATATTGACTTGAAAGGTCACTGTTGTGACTATATCCTCATCAACACTCAAAAAGTCCACAAACACAAAGGATATATCTTAATGTTGTCCTTACATTCTTTATGGACATATAGTATGTGACAATGTAACATCAATAAATGCACAAATCCGAATGCATAGTCTCATTGTCACACACTCGTGCTGAAGACATTCTTTGAAAACTTTATTTAAGAAATTCGTAAAAGAAAAATATCAGTAGAGTGACTATTGTGTATCACCAGATACTGAACCAATCACCCGAGTTACGAGAATTTCATGTGTCTCCTTTATAGCAAGTTCGTTGCATGAAAATTCACTCAAAAATGGCTTCATAATGTCTAAATTCCTTTTTCGAGTAATTATCATGCTATCCCAAACATTGAACATGAGACTCGAGACACGAAAAGTTGAAGTATCTCCCTCATATGATGTCCGAAGCATGTAAATTCACTCGAAATCGGATTCAGAATACCTTAATTCTTTTTTTTTTGAGTTAAACTTTAATTTATTTCTTATGTAATAAATCCAAAAAGTGGAAAAACTTATTTTATGAATTTCTTGGACCCGAAAACTAATCCAAAACACCCTGGGGCACCCTTATAGAAAATCTAAAATTTTTGTGTTTTTTAAAAACATTGTAGCAATTCCATATGACTGATGTTAGCATGACATCAGTTAGCCGCGTGTGTCGCGCACGAGGGCGTGTGATGCGTCAGACGCGAAGGATGCATTTGGCGCGTATCGTGCACATGCGGCGATGCACAGATGTGCCCACCGACCTTGGTGTGTGCGTCACATGCGCCAAACACGGGTTCGATCAGTATTACGCGACGTGTTTGACCTGTGTAACACACACGTTCGATGCATCGTGGGCCCATGTGCACTATTCATTGTCGAGTACGTGTGATACAAGCGCTCGACGGTGAGGCGCACTCTCGTCAGAAAAAGACAATTTTCGGTGAGTTTCGGATCTAATTTTCGTGCTCCCGGGCTCGTTTTCAACCTATTTCTCAAAGCTAAGCACATGTATATTAGAATAAAAAACAAGAAAAATTGAGAAACATAAGTTAAATATCTGAAAATCTTATGGAGAGAAAACTGAAAAATCTTCGTTTTTAACCACCTGATCACGTCACCGTTTTGATACCACGTATAATATAGTTTTATCAAAATGTAAGCTCTTTTAACGTATCAGAGAATCTTTAGGCTTACAATTGATATATGAGTAATTGCAGAAGACTTTAATCTTTATATATAGCATCCATATCAGATTTCTTCATTACAAGACCGATATGGGTCCGGTCCATACTGATTGAGATTTATTTTTCTCACGAACTTTGATCCATTGATTTAGATCATTTATTTAGTCACTTTATTATCTTTATCTAGATCAAATTACGTAACTTAACCGATAAGTTATTAAAATTTTGAAAAATGTAATTAATAATTGTCCAATTTTATAAGAAATGACAAAATTGTCCATTAATAAACTCATTTTCTGGGTTTGAATTAAGCTTCTTTGTGCATATAAAACTTGTCAATGAGCTTATGGATTAGACAGCACGTACGTCCTCTTCAAAGTTACAAGATAGTTAAGCTTAAGCTAATAAGCTGAAAGTCATCTCACGCACCTACGTAATAATAGATATGATAATTAAGTCATACCAGCCTTGCTTGCCTCTAAGCGACGACAGCAAAGCCTTCATTTTCTTGTATGGATATCACTTTGGGTCTGATTTGTTTTCTCTTCCAATAGGTTTTTGCTAATCTTATATGGCTTGTTAGACTCTGATTCTGATGGACATGAGAAATTTGACACACTAAATATAAAAACAATATTAAGAATATAATTTTGGCTCAGTCAAGTTAAGCCTAACGAGGGGAGGAACAAAGTTTCTTGAATTATGAAATAGGAATGATTAATTCAGCTCCAGCAACAACACCACCACTTAGTATGAATCTTACTAAAATACGGAATTTATAAAAACTTAATAATATGCAGTCTTACTTTTAATTAATAGATAGATTGTTTTCAAATAAAATAGAGATAACTAATTATGTTATTGAATCCAAACTCATGTTAAACTAATTAAAAAGAAGTGTTAGAAATTAATTTCCATGCTTGTTACTTTTGTCTAGAAATGCAGCTTCTGGATTCTAGCAGTGAAACAAGACATGACAGTTCCACTTGCGAAAGTTCAGGACTGTCCGGGGCACCCACTTGCAGGATTGGTCCAATAACCCAGTATACGCCAAGATATTATCTCAGCTAGAAATGGAGTCCAAAACCAGGTTCGAATAATAGCATGTGGAATCATCGGCCATCAAGAGTCATAACGTGTGTACAGAAAGAGAAAAACACGAGCCAAGCGCGATAAGAATCATAGCCAGAAGATCTACAAAAAGATATTCAAGTCGTCCAGCTGAAGATTAGCAAAAAGGCAGGACCTGAATATTAGATGTTCCAAGCTCGTTGATAACTCAACTAACCACAAAAAATGGAGTATAAACTTTATGGTAAAAAACTAGCGAATACTAGTCCAAAAACAGAGTTTAAAGAGGATTTGAATCCTGAATACCTGTCTTGTAATGGAATAGTAGCCTAGTAAATCTCACTGGCACCACGTTCTGGTGGTCTGTAAAATTCTTTGGTGCCCTCTTTTCCTGTCTTTTTTTTTTTTCCATCTAATTGGCTTTAGTTCATAAGGATTTAAATGGTTGAAGGGTAGTTTTCATTCTCATTCCTTTATTCTAATCAGATGCCTTAATCAAAAGGACAGAGAAACAACATTTTAAAGCTAACAAATATACGGAAAACTATAAGAAATCATAACTAAGGCGTGTCCATCAACCCGGTTAGAATGGAACTACCGAAAAGAGTAGGAGACAGGTACTTTTTTTTTGAAACCATATGTATTTACTGATGAAACTCGGCTTCACATCGGACAGTGTTGATTAAAAAATCTGGTGGTATATCCCATGTAGATCTATTGGGATAACCAGTAGCTGCTGTAGCTAATAAGTGAGCTGCCCTATTTACATTCCTAGGAACACATGTAAACGAGCAAGATTGAAATAAACCAAAAAATAATTTACAGTCATTTAATATTGCTCCCACCTCATTGATGCTCGAATGTGCACTGTGGAAACACTGCACTAGCTGGAGGCAGTCTGTTTCCACCTCCACAGAGGTAAAACTCAAATGCGTTAGCCATGTTAGAGCTTCCTTGAACACCATAGCTTCGGCTATAAGTGGTGTGTAGTTTGAGATAGCAAAACTACAAAAATAGTTGAGAAAAAGACCATTTGCGCCTCTGATCACTATACCATATGACGTAGTTCCCTGGCCTAATTGAATGGCTACATCAAAGTTGCATTTCACTGATCCGGCGGTAGGGCTAGACCATCCGACAACATTGTGCTCTGTTCGTGGAATTCCAGAAGTGGCTGTCGAATCTTGGGCTTGCTACCACTCGTCGTAGTAGCGGTTTGAATTTGACACTAGGACTCGGGGTTCAAGCCTTTACTGCCAGATGAAGGAGTTTCTGACTTTCCACAAATACCAAAGTAGTATGCACGCCCACCCCATTTCCTCTATCTGGCCATTTAAAATATCCTGCAAAAAAGTAATAAAACATGGGGCATCTGGATACACATCAAGTAACGCCCAACATGCTCTCACATGTACATATGTTAACAATGCATGAGAAATGGTTTCAGTTTCAACACAATATAGGCATTGTTCAGCTATATCCACTCCTCGCCGTTGTAAAGCCTCTCGCACCGAGAGTATCCTTCGACAAGGTCTCCATAGGAATTCTTTTATTTTGGGAGAAAGGGGAAGCTTCCACATTTTCTTCCACGGCCCCCCTTGATGCTTGTGCTCGATGGTGCTTAACCGTTGGAGGGCTGCTCTATATCCCGACTTAACGGAATAGAAGTCATCTGTGGTGAAATGCCGTATCATGGTATCCATGTGGTTGATTCTGGTCAAAGGGATGGTCTTTAATGATTCCACATCTATGCTGCAAAATATACCTTGTAAGAACTAGAAATCTCATTCGTTCTCTTCGGTGAGGAGGAGGTCTTTCACTTTTAAATGTTCAAGGCCCTCCACCGTTGGTGATTGTACTCGAAAATTCGGTTTGTACAGTATCCACGGATCAGTTCAAACAGAAATGGTCTCACCATTGCTGACTCTCCACCTAGTGCCTAACTTGAGCAATTCTCTAGCATATGATATACTCCTCCAAAGAAAACTAGAATTGGATCCATTTAGTGCTTCCCGGAAAGAGGTCTTGGGGAAATATTTAGCTTTGAGTATCGTTGCTGGAAGAGAAGCAGGTTCATGTATTAGGTTCCATCCCTGCTTGGCTAGCATTGCTAGGTTATACCAGTATAAGTGTCGAAAACCTATTCCTCCGGTAGTTTTAGATCCACACATTCTATCCCAGGTTAACTAGTGCATTGGAGCTCCACCATTGGTCTTGCTTCCCCACCAAAAGGAGTTCATCATCTTTTGGAGTTCATCACAGGTAATGATAGGAAGCAAAAAGACATTCATGTTGTATCTGAGCATAGCTTGGCAGACCGTTTTGAGGTAAATTTCCTTACCTGCTCGTGAGAGAAGTCGGTTACCCCACTGTCTAAGTTTGCCTGTTAATCTTTCCTTGAGATAAGTGAAGATTTGTTTCTTTTTCCTACCTATCAATGATGGCAATCCCAAGTATTTCCCTTGATTTAGGGCCTGTGATACGTCAAGAGTTGCTTTCATGTTGTGCATCAGCTGTGGACTCACATTGTTGAAGAAGAAAATATCAGATTTCTGGAGGTTTATTGCCTGCCCTGAGGCTTCTTCGTAATCAGCTAGGATTTGTTTAATAGAGTCACAATCAAATATAGATGCTTGAAAGAAAAAGAAACTAACATCGACAAATAGTAAATGCGATATGGGCGGGGCACTTCTTGCCACCCGAATTCCATACAGCCGACCTTCAATTTCTGCCCTTCTGAGTAAGAAAGTTAAGCCTTTAAGGGGATAGGAGATCCCCTTGATGAAGCCCTCGTTTGGGTACAATCGGACCCACTTTAGCTCAATTCAGTAAAAAACTATAATGCACTGTTTTGACACACAACATAATGGTCTCTATCCATCTACGGTGAAAACCCATCTTGCCCATAATAAATTCCAGATATTGTCATCTGATCCTACCATAAGCTTTGCTAATGTCCAGTTTTAAAGTCACTGCCCCCAATTTCCCTCTCAACTTCCTTTTCATGCTATGTATCAGTTCAAAACTCACAATGACATTATCATGAATAGTGTGCCCAGGTATGAAAGTAGATTGAGCATCAGACACAATATGAGGCAGAATGATTTTTAACCTATTAGCCAAGCTTTGGCCACTATTTTATAAAGTACATTACATAGTGAAATTGGGCGAAAACCCTTAACATATAGTGGTTGATCATGCTTGGCTATGAGGACCAAATGTGTGTGAGTTAACATTGAATAAGGAGAGATGTAAGGTGGCAGTTCTTTTCATTCTTTAAAAGCAAACGACATTTCAGTGCTGAAACTAGCTACCACACTCTTCTCCTACCTTCCCCTTTTCCCAGCTCAAACAAAAGGAGAGAGAAATCATTAATAAAGCGGCAAAAGATGTTTGTATGTTATCATTACAGAAAAAGTGTTTCTTCTTCAATATCCTTTTACTTCGAGTAATGATGAACTATCAACGTATGGACAATATTCACAACACATGATAATGGTTGAGAAGACAAGGAACCAACTAAAAGACGTACGGTAGTTGGCCTTACATTGTAGCTACCATAGCTTCTGAATGCTGATTCTAGGAAGGCAACAGTAGTACCCCTTGCTCTTCGATGAAACAATCAACTTTTAACTAATCTTTTGATTAAGCTAGATGGATCTATCTTTAGATAAACTATCATGAATATAATGAGATAAAGATAAAACTTTATGGGTCTAGATATTTAAATTAACCTGCAAACTGAGGTTACAAACTGATGAAGAAAAAAAGGGTATCTAGCCTATTTGGATTCAATCTAGAATTCCATATAAATTACGTTTATGTTTGTTTTTCTATAACTTTACTGGGGATTGCGAGAATGTCAGCTTGAGCGTCTTTCTTAGTTGCAAAAGATCCTGGATTGCCGCAATGTGTGATAAGCTAGTGCTTGAACAGAATGGTAACAGGGTTGGAGCTTAAAAACGAAGGGTCGGCTTTTCTACGGCGAATACCGTGGTACCTGTAATCTTGTTATCCACAGAGCATGCAGTAGCTAACAAAAAGAAACCCACTTGCAACTGATTAAATTAGAGAACATAGTTTGGCTAGGAAAATAAAAAAGGGTCCGTCCTTTGATGCTGATTCTTCTCCTTCAGTTGCACGTCCTTGTCCTTAGATCTTGTGGTTCTTACGCAGACGAGTCACGCCGTATCAGACTTTTGGAGGATATATTTGCCAACTGGCACAGCCCCACAAGCCTTTTCCTCCATCATATAAGGAGCTCTCTTGGCTTGGCCATCTCAATGTTAGACCACAACCCTTGACTCGTCATCTCCTTGACTAGCAAACTCTCTGGTATGGTATGACATCAAATTCGCTCACCTCTTCACGTTGCTCCAGCTCTTCTTAGACGTCTAAACAAAACAAACAATTCAAAAAGGCCCTGGCTTTATATGACAAGGACAAACCTGACCGCTGGCACAATATTGCCAAAGCTGTGGATGGAAAATCTGCAGATGAAGTGAAGAGGCACTATGAGATTCGCATCATGGACTTCAGGAAAATCGAGTCAAGTCGATGTTATAATATTTAATGACCCATGTGACTTATAGTTTGAGTCCTACGAAAAAAACCTAAGATGATAGTTATTGAGTATTAAATAAAGAGATCTCAAATGGTTCAAATACCTTTTCCCTCTCTCTTTTAAAATGAATCAACATGATGATTGGTGAATGTATAAATAAGTTTTAGAAGCTTTTAAAAGTTTATCTGAACCATTAAAGATACAAATTAAAAGAAGAAGAAGGGGCGGAATTAAATCCTTACAAAAACTATCATGAATATAAGTACCCCAAAATCAATCGATCCAATAATAGTCTTACAATTGGTATCAGAGTCACGGTGTTTCATTGTTGTTTTCATTTCAAGAATGAAAACCAATTCAATGCATTGATGAGTGTAACGTGTTGCGAAAACAAAAATCAAACATGAAATCTTGATGAGTTTGTCGTGTTTTATTTGTGATAAAGTTCATGTTTCTATAAAGATGTGTTTATGTTTCTTGTAAAAGAACCAAAAAGCTTGGTTAAAAAAAAGGGCTTGGTCTTCCCGTAAATTTTCATGAATCAATTCGAAGTTGTTGTATTTGTTGCTATGGTTGTTTGCCATGTTCTGTTTCTTCAAAGATATGTATTTATAGTTGTTGGGCAAAAATGAAAATGTATAGTTCTTGAAACTAAAAGTTGAATATTACAGTGATTTTCTTGAACCATTATTGTTGGGATAGTTTTTGGTTTGGAGAGAAACCATCCCCTATGATTACAATGTTGGCAAGAGATGCTTTTGGTAAAGCTTGGGAAGGTTTTCGGTATGGAGAGCAACGGTATGAAGAAAGAAGATTGAAAAAAACGGGAAACGAACTCAGTGTTCAGCGCTGAGGAACAACACGCATCTGTCCAGTCAGTTTTTTTTTACCTATTGTTTTAAAAGAATTTCATGGGCTTGAATATTGATCATACTTAAGGTATTTTAATTTTGGGCCATAACTCATAAAAGTTGCGCATATATTTGCTATACATAATATAATTTTTTGTAACATATTATGTTTTACTTGACACTTTGAACATTTATAATATGCAATGCTTGAAATTAAATTTTCCTATTATATGTTGAGTGTAATACATGACATTATGGCAATTTAGAATAGTTTGGTAGTCACCAAAGTGACCAAACTAATTAAACTAAATTTTGTCATGTATGATCATTGTCCAATTGAATATTTATTGCATGGAAAGCTTGTTAGTCACCAAAGTGGCCTAACTTGAAAAATAATCATTTAATTGTGACTATTTCAATTGTTCATTATGATATGATGCTAAAATGACATTAAGGTTGAACTGAACAATTGATGTTATTACTTATAACGCTAGAAGATCATTCAAAGGTAGACCATTGCTTATAATTAATGATATTAAAGAGACTTTGTCAACATATTTGGTTAATATGATTGTATATCCAAAGATAACATGCATGTTGACTAGAATATGATTGATAGTCTATTATAGTGAACTATATATATGCATCATAATAGGTTACAACTATGTATTTCACTACAAGAAATTACTTAATTACCAACTAAAAATTTCGTCTGTAAATGAGAGAATTCCGTCGGTAACTAATATTATCGACGAAATTTTGTAGCCGAGAAATCGGTCACTAAAGTGCCGTAATTAAAATTACCAACTGTCATTTTTTGTCGGTATTTTACCAACGGTATTAATGACGATAATTTATCGTCGAAAATAATTTAACGAAGGGATAAGTTAACTGAATTTCGGTTGGTAAAATTTAGCAACGGAATGTTTTCTGTCGGCGATCTGTAGGTAATTGCCTAAAAACCTCAACCAATTAACCGACGGTGATGTTTAAAGTCGGTAAATCTCTTCAACATTTTCGACGGAATATTTTTTTGTCCGTAAATACTGATTAATTTTTGTTGATTCCAATGTTATGTTGTTATAAATGCATAATGTTAAGAGTTACAAATTATTTGTTCATAATATATTAATTTGTATATATAATTTGATTAAAGAGAAAATTAGTTAATAATATAACGTATAAAGTATTTAATTTAATAATTAAAACTTAACAATGAACAAATCTTATGTTTTTTAATTGAAAACAAATGACAAGGATAAGCTAATGTTGTGGTGATCGTGGATGCTCTGAACTGTTAAGCCTCCTCTTTAACTGTTCCATCTCCTGCCTAAGCTGAGCCATCTGGTCCATTTGCTCTCTCATCTTAGTCATCTGCTCCACCTCTGCTCTCATCTTAACAAGTCGCTCCATCTCCTCTTTTATCTTAGCTGCTTGCTCCATCTGCTCCATCGACTCTCTGATCTTTGATACTTACTCCATCTCCTCTCTAATCTACTCGCTCAACTCCTCTCTCATATTCTCTTTCATCTCCTCTCTCATCTTAGCTATCTCCTCCATATGCTCCATACGTTGATTAACTATCTGCTCCCTTAATGTGTCCATTGTGGCTCGGAGCTCGGATACTTCATTACTTTGTGATGGCCTAGCAGATACTGCTGTACTGGACAAGGAAGAGTGCGAATAACAGGTGTTCGCATATGAACCTAGGCCGAATATTCTTCCACGACAGTCCCTACCACCCACGACATCAAGATATGTCTCAGACTCGTCTACAGGTTGTTCATTTTGAGACTGTCGCTGAATATTTTGTTGTATTTGGTCCTATTAGGAAGCAATGTTTACATTAGTAATTAAGGTATAATTGTTAAGAAATTATAAAAATGTATTAATTTCACTTACATTCAACTCTCTACATCGAGTGTTGATGGAGGTGACACCATCATGTTTCTTCGTGTGGGTGTGCAAAAATAACTGGATAGGTGTAAGCTTGGTACCAAATTACTATTCCTACATGTATAACCTAAATTGTCAGATGTGAACTAGAATTTATAAAATTTTTTGCAGAGTTTCCTCTATATGTATGATATTTGCCCCCTGTTGAACAAAGAAAACAACTTCACACAGTCATATATGGCACCAGACATTTATATCATAATCACTATGTTCAATAAAGCAAAGCAAAATGTATACAAAATAGGTGTGAAGTTTAGATACTTACTAGTCTATGTGCATGCTCTTTGTGGGTAATTGATTCTCCCGTATGCACTGGAAGATTCTCAACCACCGAGCCTCCACGTCTGTTGGCCGAATTATGCTCTGATATGGACATTGCCGCAAGTGATTTCCAATACTCGGTCTAACGACTCCAAATTTCCTCCGAAATATAACGCGGTCGTGCACCAACCTTGCATATCACATTAATTAAATCGCGATAACGTATTCGAGCTTTCTTTTCCCAGACTTTATACATGCTGGTGTCGAAACAAGAATCCCAGTAAAATTCTTTCTGAAATAAGAAGGGAAAAATAACATAATGTTAAAATATTTATGAACATTGTGAATATAAATCAATGTAACAAAGAAAATAACTATTATTTGTACCTCAAACTCTTGAAAGTAAAATTGTTTTGTGGTGTCAAATAAATTCTTCCATACATAACCCTCAGGTTTAATTCTTTGCTTAAATGATAAAGTTATATTTCTTGAAGTCGGTCCAGACGGAACCAACCTAACATACCAAATTATGTTATCCTATGTAAAAATTGATAAAAGTAAGACTTGATAATAAGCAAATTGCGAGTGCTTTGATTTCACTTACTGATCATTGACAACTATTACAAACTTTTTTTCATCAGGTACCTCAGCTCCAGGCTGGCGGACGTCTCCTCCATCCGATAAGCCGGTGTTGGATGATATATGCGTTGGGAAAGGGAATGGTGTAGGATGAGGAGCATTAGGTGATGCCTCATCTGCAAAAGTCGGCGCTAGAGGTGGAAGAGGTGAGTCAGACGGAGTTGTAGATTGTGACGAACCACCTTCACAATAACTTCCCCCTAACATGGCCCTAAACCTCGGTCGCATGACCTCACGCTGTCTCTTTGGTCCCATTTGTTTACCTGAAATTCAATTTTGCCCAATTCTCTACAAGTATACTTAATACTTTGAAATCAATATTTTACACAATATATGGAGAAGAAAATAAGGCAATATATGAAAGTTAACAAATTGTTATCAACAATAAATGAACCTTAACAATAATGCAAATGTGCATTGTTTAACAAAGTCTTATAGATACAATAATAAATCAACTTGAAAGCTTAGTGTAATAATGATTTGCAACAAAAAAGCACATTGATATAATTAATTTGTTTGATTCTATGTGACATGGGAGTCGGTAAATGTAACATCCCGTCACCGATGGGATGGGTACAGTTCATTGCATTCATATGCGGCATGTTCATGTATTAGTAGTTATGTATAATTTGGTAATTTGGTAACTATTGCACTGGCATACGTACGTACATACATGTATTACAGTTCCCGACTTGATTTGGGTAAATTGGTAAATTGGAGGAGATTAGGTCAATTGAGCTGTGAAAAAAAAATTAATTGGAGATAATTAGGTCGGATTAGGCTCGAAAATTTAATTTGAGTTAGAAATGAGATTTAGGAAATTGAATTGTGAAATTGGAGTATACAATCATGAGTTTTCTATTTTTGACGATTTATAAAAAAATTTCTGGAATTTTCGGAGTAATAGGTCCGGACTGGAAAATTGACCTAATGACGTATTAATTGGATTTTCGGTTCCGAAATGATTATCCAATGGCTCGGATAGATTAGAAATTTGATTTGAGGAATTAGGGTTTTGAACCATTGGAATTCGGGAGAAATCAGAATTTTGAAATTTGGATTGAGATTGTTCGGTTTGGTCTTGTGGCAATTTCATTTGCCAAACAAGTCCTTAGAATTTTGATTTAAAACCTAAAGCCTTTGAAATTCTCCCACGATGCTTTCTTCTTCCTTCTTCTTCGTGGATTTCTCCTTGGAGTTCTTGCTTGATGTCTTTTCCACCATTTGTTCTTTCTCCCATCCCTGATCGATTCCCTTGATTTGGTGTTGAAGAGGAATTGAAAATGGGTTTGAATGTGGATGGTTGCCGTGGATGTCGATGAGTTGATTTTGGTGTGATCCTTGAAGATTTGAGGCTTTTAATCAAGTAAGTTGCTTCCTTCTTGCCTCATATAGTTTGATTGGTTAATTTATAGAGTTAATTTGATGATTTAGTTTGAATATTTGAGGATTTGGCATTTAGGATTTCCGATGGACATTTTTGTTGATTTTAGGGTTGAAATTTAGGGATAATGGTTCTTTGATGAATTAGAGGCTAAGGATTAGTTGCTTGGTGTGTATGAAATTATTTGAGAGTGGTTTGAAAGGAGAAAAATCGGATTTGAGGTGTTTAGCAGTCGAAATTTGGAGAAAAATCTGGGAATTTCTGGGTTTGGGCAGTCGCACGCCGTGACAAGCGAAGAACATGCCGTGGCGAACGAGACAGCCCTGCACGTCGCGACGAGTAATTTAATTACACGCCGAGACGAGGATTAGGTCTTGCACGCCTCGACGAGCGCGGAGGGCGCGCCGCGGCGAGCGAGCGAGAGAGAGGTTCGTCGCGACGTATGCGACGTGTACGCCGTGACGAGGAAGGTTGGGCTCGCCGCGGCGATGGACCAGACGCCGCGGCGAGGAAGCCCAAAATTTGGAAATACGATTTTTGAGGTTTTGAATTTGGGAATTTAGGAATTGGTTGATTCAATTGGCTATAGATTGATCTCAATTTGGATATTATGAATTCGGGATTTACAATTTGAGATCAGGAAATTTTAGAAGTGGGTCGGAATGTCGGATACATGTATGATACGCAATTAATTCGCTTTACGTGCATAATTGACATTGGAAATTTGGACAATTAGTAATATCTATGTGTTCTGATTGTGTAGAGGTACTAGTGGAGCGTCGATCCTTCGACGTAACTGAGACTTCCCGGCATTAGCTCGAAAGTTACAGGTGAGTAACCTAGTTGGTTCCTCATTATTTGTGTGTTTAATTATGTGTTTATGCCATGTGGAAGATGGAGGATTATATGTGTGTGATTGAATTGGTTTCGGACCAAGGGTGTCCGAAGGATCGGTAATTTGTGATTGAAGTGTAATATATGTGATATTAAAATGTACATTTGGCATGTGTAATAGGCAAATTGGAGCATGTACATCTCATGCATAAAAGAATGATCAGATAAAGGCAGTTGTGACCGGTGGTACCAACGTAATTCCGAGCTTCAGCTCGATGATCAGGGCTATGCCCAACGTATATGAGA
>JANIHY010000208.1:47901033-47911820 GCA_027479065.1 Erythroxylum brevipes
AATTACCAATTACAAAACCTATAAATCAACATTTACATATAAGAATCAATTACAACATTTAAATATAACATTTAAATATAAATCAACAATTGTAAGAATAAACATTTAAATATAAATCAACGTTTGTATTTAAATATAAATCCTAAAAAACATTTAAATATAAAAACAAAAGAACTATACACTATCCACATGTATCGGAGAAAGAGGGGAGGGAGGAGAAGTGACTTACCTGTCGGAGACCACAACGAGGAGGCGCCGACGGAACGACGACTCCAGTCGGCGGCGAACGGCAGCTTTGCAGGAGGAAGAACAAAGAAGAAAGTAGAAGGATCGAGTAGTAGTGAACGAGGAAACGAGAGAAGATCGAGCAGCTGGGCGCGGGAGAGGAAAAAAGGGGAAGGAAAAGGAGGGCTTTAATAATTTATCAAAATGACGTCATTTTGGTTTTAATAAAGGGGTTGAATTCGACATTTTTACCGACCACTTTACCGACCGAAATGTGTGTCGATAAATATCCTCCACCAACACTCGGTGACGGAATATTGTACCGTCGCAATACTTTTATTCCACAACCAACTTCACCGATGTCTATACATTTTCGGTCGTTAATTTCAACAGTTTTAATACCATTGGTAATATTCTATTGCAATTTAACATTCTTCTTGTAGTGTTTAAATTTCACCCAAAGGAGAATTTAAATGCATAATCAAAATGAATTATTAGTTTGAATCTATTTAAGTCTACTCAAAGCATTAATGCGTGGGCTATATGTTGTATGTGCAGCATCTACTAATTTGTTCACCTTAGGCAATGACTTGATCAAGTTCAATGGTCTGAACTACAAGGACTAGTCTGAACAAATCCAGTTCTAACTGGGTGTAATGGACTTGGATTTGGCCATAGTTTTAGATGCAAGGCCCACAACCATAACTAAGACTAATTCTGAAGTTGACAAGTCTTATTATGAAGTTTGGGAATAGTCTAACAAGCTAAGTTTGAATTTGATGCGAATGACAATTGCAGAAAATGTGAAGTCATCAATGCCTAAGACGAATAATGCAAAGGAGTTCATGTTAAAGCTTAAGGAATACTCCCAATCTGATATAGCTGACAAATCCATAGTAGGGACTTTAATGAGTGAGCTAACGACCAAGAAGTTTGACTGGTCGCAGCCTATTCATGATCATATAACTCATATGTCAAACTAGCTGCAAAGTTGAAATATATGGGTATGAATGTGAGTGAGTCCTTTCTGGTACGATTTATCATCAACTTATTTCCTCTAAAGTTTAGCCAGTTCCAAGTAAATTATAACACTATTTAAAAAAATGGAACCTTCAAGAAATTAAGGTCATGTTAGCTCAGGAGGAAGGGAGATTAAAGAAAATGAAGAGGCACTCTGTTCATCTCACATTTCATCCAAGTGCTAGTAGTAGTAAGCACAAACTAGGAAAGAAAAGCAAAGATAAGGACAAAACTTTCAACAAAGTTAATAAGGGTTGAATCAATAAAGATAAAAGGTTCCACTTCTACAAAAAGGCTGGTCACTTCAAAAAAGATTATCCTAAAAGAAAGGCTTGGTTCGAAAAGAAAGGTACATACTATGTCTCAGTATGTTTTGCATCAAATCTTATTGAAGTGCCTAATAATACCTGGTGGTTAGATTCTGGAACAACTACTCATGTGTCATATGTTAAACAGGGATTCCTTTTAATTCAAATCATAAATGGAATTGAAAAGTTATTATATATGGGGAATAGAATGAAGGCACGGATAGAGAGCATTGGGATGCACAGACTGATCTTAGACGCTAGGCATTACCTAGATCTAGAAAAGTGCCTTTATGTTCCTGAATATGCTAGGAATTTAGTTTCTTTTGCAAAATTGGATGATGTAGGATTTCAATTTAAGAATGGAAACAATGTTTTTTCATTGTATAAATATAAGTAATATTATGGTTTTGGTACCTTAATTGATTGTTTATATCATTTCAATCTTGATGTTGATTTTGCTACATATCTGTTTCATGTTGACCATATTATATGAAGTAAATGTAGTGTACAAAATGAATGTTCTATTTTTTTGGGACATAAAAGATTAGGTTATATATCTAAGGAAAAGGTATAAAGGTTAGTTAAAAATGATATCTTACCTCCATTCGATTTTGTTAATTGGGATATATGTGTGAATTGCATTAAAGGCAAGCAAACCAAACATATATCAAGACATCCAACCACAAGAAGTAACATATTACTGGAATTAATACACACAGACATCTGTTGTCCTTTCGACGTTCCTTCTTAGGGTAGGAAAAAATATTTCATTACCTTTATTGATGATTTCTCACGATATGGTTATATTTATTTATTGCAAGAAAAATCTCAGTCTGTGGACATCCTAGAGGTATTCATTATAAGGTAGAAAGATAGTTAAATAGTAAAGTAAAGGTAGTGAGATTTGATAGAGGTGGCAAATATTATGGAAAAAGTCGACGAATGTGGACAATGTCTAGGTCCATTTGCAAAGTTTCTTGCAAGTCGAGGCATATATGCGTAATACATAATGCCTGGTACGCCACAACAAAATGGTGTAGCCGAAAGGCGAAATCGTACTCTTATAAATATGTTTGGGAGTATGTTAAGTTATAGTTCTATATTGTTATCATTGTGGATGCATGCATTAAAAACCGTTGCGTATCTATTTAATAGGATTCCTAGTAAAGTAGTTCCTGAGACACCCTATGAATTATGGATAGGAAGGAAACCTAGTTTATGACACCTTCACATTTGGGGTTGTTCGGCAGAAGTAAGGCTATATATTCTAATGAAAAGAAGCATGATGCAAGAACTATTAATGGCTTTTTCATTGGCTATCCTAAAAAGTCAAAGGGGTACATATTTTATTGTCCTACCTATAGTATAAGAATAGTTGAGTCTGGTAATGCTTGGTTCATTGAAAATGGTCAAATCAGTGGGAGTGGAGAACTGCAAAAATTGGATATTCACGAGAATCGAGTAGACACTACCACATCAGACATGATCCCACCAGTTGTTGATCCTCTTGTTACATCACGGGTATGCAACATATTGGAATAGCAAATTAATGTTATGATTCCACAAGTTGAACATATTAATGACGAACCAACTAATGGTGATCAAGTTACAAATGATTAAGTAATGTCACAAGACGTAGCATTACGAAGGTTTGTAAGGTAAAGAATACCAGTTATTTCAAGTGACTATGAAATTTATTCACTTGAACATGAATGTGGCTTGAGTATTGATGAAAATCCAGGCTCGTTCAAACAAGCCATGAAATGTAACAATAAAAAAAATGGTTCAATGCTATGAAAGAAGAGTTGAAATCAATGGATGACAGCAAGTCTGGGAATTAGTTAAGTTTCCGGAAGGTGCAAAGTGAGTGAGTTTTAAATAGGTCTTTAAGACCAAACATGACTCACAAGGCAACATTGAAAGGTATAAAGCCAGACCTGTTTCCAAAGGTTATACTAAAAAAATGGCATTAACTATAAGGAGACATTCTCATCAGTTTCAAAGAAGGACTCTTTAAAAATTGTTATGGTCCTGGTGGCTCATTATAATTTAGGGCTTCACTAAATGGACATAAAGATTGCCTTTCTGAATGGTGACTTAGAAGAAAATGTGTATATGAATCAACCAGAAGGTTTGAAAACCACAAAAAGAGGACAAGTTAGTGTGTAAATTAAAGAAGTTAATATATGGACTGAAACAGACTTCCCGACAATGGTATCTTAAGTTTAATGATATCATTCATCTTATGATTTTGTAGAGAACACTGTTGATCGGTATATCTATATGAAGGTTAGTGGGAGAAAATTCATTATATTAGTCTTATATGTTGATGATATCCTTCTTTATGCTAATAATGTGGTTTTGTTACATGTTGTAACTAATTTTCTCTTTAATAATTTTGAAATGAAAGATATGAGTGAGGCATCCTATGTGATAAGAATAGAAATATTTTGTGATAGATCATAAGGAATGTTAAGATTGCCTCAGAAAGGTTATATCGAGAAAGTATTAGAAAGATTTCAAATGAAAAAATGCTCCACAGGGATGGTTCCAATTCAGAAAGGGGACAAATTTAGTCTAATGCAATTTCCACGATTTGGAACGTAAGGACATAGAGTCTATTTCTTATGCATCAACAGTTGGGAGTTTAATATATGCTCAAACATGCACTCCGCTAGATATTAGTTTTGTTGTTGGAATGCTAGGCTAATATCAAAACAATCCTGGAATAGACCACTAGAAAGTTGCAAAGAAAGTCCTTAGATACTTACAAGGCACCAAGGACTATATGATCACATATAGAAAATCAACCCATCTCGAAGTGATAGGTTACTCAGATTCATACTATGTCAGTTGTGTAGACTCACAAAAATCTACATTTGGTTATATGTTCCTGTTAGCTAGAGGAGCAGTTTCATGGAAAAGCGGAAAGTAGTATGTCATTGCTACTTTCACTATAGAGGCTGAATTTGTGACATGCTTTGAGGCCACAGTTTATAGATTGTGGTTGCGGAACTTTATCTTAGGTATTGGTATTGTCAACAGTATTATTAGACCGTTAAGAATTTATTATGATAATTCCGTAATCGTTTTCTTCGTTAAGAATGACAAGTATTCAAATGCTGCAAAACATATGGATTTGAAATATTTGTCTGTAAAACAAGAAGTGCAAAAATATAAAGTATTCATTGAGCATATTGGTACTGATCTTATGATAGTGGATCCGTTAATTAAAGGCTTACCGTCCAAAGCATTTATTAGTCATGTTGAATGGATGGCCCTTATAGATAAGTCCTTATTAGCATAGTGTTCTGACATGTATATATACATATAATTGTTTTGCCAAAACTGTTATGACACTTATGAATTCAATTACAGTCATATGTTTTTGCTCACTTACTTGTTAAACATATTTTGTTGTATACATTAATTATTATTTATGAGATAACAATTACAGAATTACCCACTTAAAGTTTTATGAGTTGAGTTGATTATGTGATACATGGAAGGAATCATGTTGTTTAACTTGTGACCGTCATGATCCCATCATGTTAATTCAATTAAGGACGACTTGATCGATTCCATGTATTATGTGCACTTAAAGTTTTATTGTTGAATCGCCAAGTCATAATATGGGTCAAGTGGGAGATTGTTAGAATATTTAACAGCCTATATGACTTATAATGTGAGTCCTATGAAAAGAACCCAAGATAATAGCCTTTGGGTATTAAATAAAAGGATCTCAAATGGGTTAAAGACCCTTTCCCTCTCTCTTTTAAAATGAACCAACATGATGGTTGCTGAAAGTATAAATAAGTTTTAGAAACTTATGAAAGGTTATCCAAACCATTGAAGATACAAATCAAAAGAAGAAGAAGAGAGGTAATTAAATCCTTACAAAAACTATCATGGATACAGGTACGTCAAAAAACAATCGATCCAATAATAGTCTTACAGTTAAGTCCCATTTCCTAATTACAAGTCAAGTGAAAACAAGAAGTAAGTCTTTTAAGACAAGTCGCACAGGTAGCCAAACTGTCTGTTATAAAAACTATGTAGTCACATCCTAGCTCCTTCCTAGAACCTACTTTCGTTGTATTCTTGAATTTTAGTAGACAAGATGTTAGAAATTCCAGTTTCCAATTTACTTGTACTATTTCATCCAAGATTAAAGACAGAGTGGTGATATGGCTTTACATTGTTTAGCATCAGCTGATATGGGATTTTTATGTCTTGCATTTTCCAACTATTTCCACCCCCTTTCTTCTGTTAGACTGCTATTTAGAACTCTCCACAAGAGACCATTTAGAGTTCAAAGTAAATTCTTGTCATGGGACCACAAAACGATCCAAAAAGATGGAGATTGAGAATCTATAAAGTGTTATTTCTATGTGGTCCATCCAACTTTTCCCACTGATTACTTTGTTACAAACCTAACTTCTTAGCAATCTTATTATATATAAACCAAAAAAAAAAAAAAAAAGAAAAGGTCATACAAGTTGACCACAACCTATTTAAATACTTATCCTGTCTCTAAGCTAAGAAAAGAATTGAACTATATATGCCAACAAGTTCTAAGGAAGTCTCATATGAGAATTAAAGCTTTGGCCTTGCTTTTTAGACTTTGATGAGATTTTTCTTGCAAAGCATTAATTCCCACCTTATCTAGACTCTTTGCAGTTCTACATTTATTCAGGTCTATCGTTCGTCCAATCTGTATTATGTTGATTAATGTTGTAAGTTCATCTTATTCGATAAACTGACCCGAAAATTGTGATAATTGTATGGGTGATTTTTTGACTTTAAATCTCCAAAATTGTTTTGTATAAAGATTGTTATATTTTGATACTATTTATGACTTGTTCTAATGTTGTTATTGAATGCAATATAAACTAGATGGAGATAGTGAGTTATCAATATATAATTCATCACCTTAAAGTGATTAGGGAGAATATTTTGTTATTCTCGATTAGTATTGATTCAGAATATCCTTAGTTAAGGTGAAATCACACTTTGTACATAGTTTACAAATTTTATTAATTGAATCAATTGCTAATAGTAAAGAGCTAACATTATTGGACTCAAATAGAGTAAATATTAACTTTGTGCTCTATATCTAATCGAAACATTGTATGATGAAATAATCAAATTATATGAAAAAAAAACATGCACATAAAGGTTAGTTTAAACTATTTTGACATTTCTAAATATCTAGGTAGTCATGATGCATTGTTAAATGTCAATGATGATCTATAGATATAAATTGTTTAATTAGAGAATTAAAGATAAATTAAAGAATTTTAATTTATCTAGTCGTAAGTATGATTTAGGATTATAATTTTTATATATTGTCAATATATTTAGGAACCTAATGGGTCACACATAACGAACAAGTTGAAAAGAGAAAAGTATTTTAATCAAATTGGACTTAATTGTAAAGTTTGAGAAACTTTAAGATTAAATATGAGATATTTAACAAATAAGGATCAATACAATATATTGGATCTTATTTGGGTAGAATTGATATTTAATTAGAGCTATTTGTGATTCTAATCAAATTGCTAAATATTCAAAGCCTATTATAAATAGGATTAAACTAAGAGAGTAAACACTCCTTACCTAACCTTCTTTGTAATAGTTACAGAGTTCTCTCAATACATTATGTGGATAATATTAGAAGTCGGAAACTTGTACAATTACTGTGGTTGAGATGAGCCGATTTAGAAAAGGTTCTAGAGAAACAACAAGAAAAATGATCAAAGTTCATAATAAGGTACAAATTAAGATTCAAGTGTTAATCATTTTATAGATTTTAAGTGATTTTAATCCTCATGAAATCAAAATGAATTTTTTTAACCATTCGTTATATGTGAGATTGAATCCCGCCTTAATTTCCCATCATATGGAACTTTCAATTTCTTTAACATGTACAACTTCTTCCAAATATGACTTTAGATTAGAGTCAAGGTTTTAAAATTGATCTAAGGTCATGTTATTATTGTAATCTATAGTAATTGTGTTTTTATTTTCTTTAATTAACTTTTCATCATCCATAATTATTTCACAAATTTCAATTTGAAACCTTGATTGATTTAAGATTGATTTTTTGGTCATGCAAGATCTAGCAGAGTTTTAAAAAGTCGTAGGAAATTACAAGATGTAACTTACCAGGTTCCACCAAGTTGCGATTACCATACCGACCTTGGTACTGGATTAAGTTCTAGTACGGTACTATACTGATATTTGTCAATATCAAGTACCGTTTTGAGTAATTTTTTAATTTATGAAATAATCCCTAATTTTTTAAATTAAAAAATAGCTCATTGTTATATTGTACATTTGTACTGAATACTTTATAAGTTTACATCAATGTTGTCTCTAAACATCATAATAATAAATAATAATCACAATTAATATGAATAAAAATAATTTTAAGATATTTTACATATAAATAATAACCACAATAATTTTACGTCAAACTGTTTCATAATAATTGAAATTTAAAAAAAATAATTTATTTATTTTTATTAATATTATTTTCAGAAATTTGTAAAATTATATGTATAATGTAATTAAAAAGTTAACTTAAATTCATATACATTATAAACACAATTTTTTTCTTAATTACCATAATTTTTAGTTTTTTCAAAAATTAAATTATATTAATGAAATTAAAAATCTGTACATGTTTTAAAAAAACAAGCAAGTCATACATCCCTCCACAAGACCACAACCCAAAAGCATTTAATATCTCAATATGTTCTCAGATGTCTACATCTTGATTTCTCCAGAACTTTCAAAAAGAAGAGTCTTGGTTTCTCCAGATATTGCTTTACGTTCTTCTCTCATATCTCTTATTCCTACCTTTTTTTCTTCATCTCGTCAAGAGTTTAGCAATTAAAAAACAACCACATTTTGACTGTTGTAGAATAGTCACCACTCACCAACCTTCTTCTATTATAGTCATGTCTCTAACTCTCTCTTTGCCTGTCTCCATTGTGTTAACAGATGGAGAAGAACTCATGGGGCTGATGGGTAGAGGAAGAACTTGCGAGGCTTGATTCACTCAAAGTTCTTCATTGTCTTAGACCCATTTATCTGTCTAACAACCCACACCAATAAGGATCGGTCCTCGGTTGAAATCTTTGCGTAATTTTGATTTGTTTTCTTTTACTTTTTTACATGTAAGTTTGGATGTATTTTGTTGGTGGATGATGTACTAGTTTCTGATTGGAATACACATCTTCTGCATTTAACAAATTTCTTGAGGTCTTTAAAAAAACAGTTTGTGGTTAATAAACATAAATGCAATTTTGGAAAGAGAACAATGGAATATTTGGGTTCATGTTATTTCAGAATAAGGGGTAACGGTTGATCCAATCAAGGTTTCAAGTGTTGTGAATTGACCTATTCCTCTAAATGTGATGGGGATGAGGGGATTCCTAAGGTTGACAGGATACTACCAAAAATCATTTTGAATTATGGTAAAATAGCAAAACCTCTCACATAACTAAGAAAGAAAGAAAGGTTTCATTAGAACTCAGTAGCTTTGGAGTCCTTTGAAACCTTAAAAAGGGCTTTGACTACATCTCCAATATTAGCTCTACCAAAATTTTCCCAATCTTTTGAGGTGGAATATGATGCTTCCGGCAAGGGGGTAGGTGTGGTTTTAATGCAAAATAGGAGACCGATTGCATATTCAACAAAACTTTATCTGAAGGAAATCTCTTTAAATCGGCTTATGAGAAGGAACTAGTGGAATTAGTGTTAGCAGTACATCATTGGCGCCATTTTTTATTAGACAGACCATTTGTGGTTTATTCAGACAAAAAAAACCTTCGTCATTTACTGCAACAAAAGGTGTCCATTTTTGACTAACAATGTTGGATGGCTAAGCTCTTGGGTTACCATTTTGAGGTCATTTACAAATCGGGTATAGAAAACAAAGCTGTTGATGCTTTGTCATGGGTACTTGAAGAAGGTGAATTGAAGAGCATTGTTTCTTATCCATTGTGGGCTTATAGTCGAACCCTTTAGTAGGACATAGACTAAGATCCTATTTTAAGTGGTATTATAAAAGATTTACAGCGAAATCCAACTTCGAGAATAGGGTTTCTATGGCACCAATGAGTTCTCTTGTATAAGGGAAGGCTAGTGGTTTCAACTCAATCTAGTTTCATTCCTTTACTCCTAAAAGAGTTTTATGCTTCTCCTATCAATGGCCATTCAGGTTTTCTGCTCACATATAGGAGAATTGCAAGCAATCTTTATTGGATTGGAATGAAGAAGTCCATTCAAGACTTTGTCAAGTCTTATGACACATGCCAAAGGTAGAAATATGTTGCCACATCTCTTGGGTTTCTGCTACAATCTTTACCCATTCCTAACTAGATTTAGGAAGACATCTTAATGGACTTTATCAAGGGACTTCCTAGGTCTAAAGGAGTAGTACGTCTAAATGGAGTTCTGTTATCAATCATAAGTGATCGTGATCCTTTGTTTGTGAGTTACTTTTAGAGGGAATTGTTTCGACTATAGGGTACTGTGCTTAAAATGAGCTCCTCTTATCATCCAGAAATAGATGGACAAACTGAGTTCTCAACAAATATTTAGAAACCTACTTCAGATTTTTTTGCTTCTAAACAACCTAAATATTGGTCTTATTGGATTTCATGGGTAGAACTATGGTACAATACCACTTTCCATGTGTCTACAAGTTCAACTCCTTTTAAAATGGATTATGGGAGGAAACCCACAACCTTGGTTTGGTATTTGCAAGTGAAACTAAAGTACAGGTAGTGGCTAGGGAGTTAGTGGATAGAGATGAGGCACTACATCAGCTCAAATACAATTTTCATAGATCACAAGATCAAATGAAGAAATATACAGATAAGAAAAGAAATATGCTATCTTTCCAGGTGGGAGAATGGGTATTTCTTAAGCTCCGCCCCTATAAACAACTTACAGTAGCCCGACGTATTAATCAAAAGATAGTGGCAAGGTATTTTGGCCCTTTCTAAATTCTAGAAAAATATGGAGCAGTATCATAGAGTTCATCCAATGTTTCATATGTCTCAATTAAAGAATGTTGGACCAATGGTGGTTGATAAATTAAATCCTACTTATGTTTTGATAATAATAAAATGTATAGAATTGATTAAGAAATTATTTCAGGTGATTTGGATTCAAATACATCAAGACTGCATCAATCTTGAATGGGCAAGACATAAATCA
>JANIHY010000208.1:47917307-47929054 GCA_027479065.1 Erythroxylum brevipes
ATACAATCATATTAACTAAATATGTTGATAAAGTCCCTTTAATGTCATTAATTATAAGCAATGGTCCACCTTTGGGTGACCTCCTAGTGTTATAATTAATAATCTCAATTGTTCAGTTCAACCTTTAGGTCATTTTTAACATCATATCATATTGAACAATTGAACAAATTCACAATTAAATGCTTAATATTTTTCAAGCTAGGCCACTTTGGTGACTAACATGCTGTGTCTATGCAATAAACATTTAATTGGACAATTATCATGCATGAAAAAAATTAATTTAACTAGTTTGGTCTCTTTGGTGACAAACAAACTATTCTAAATGTCCATAATGTCATGTATTACATTCAAAATATACTAGGAAAATTTAATTCCAACTATTATATAATATAAAATATTCAAAGTACCAAACAAATATATAATATGACACTAATTTCAAAATTATATTATGTATAAATCAATTGTGAATTAAATAATCCCTTATGTTCCATCCTAAAATTATTTTTCTTTGGGGATAAAGTCCATAATTATTTAATAACCCAAAATGTTGTCCCTTAATGGCCCAAAGGCCCAAAATCAGTCTAAAAGTTGAGCATTGGGCCTGGAAGCTCTGCACGCGTCAACTTCTGCCTACGTA
The DNA here is from genome assembly GCA_027479065.1 of Erythroxylum brevipes. Classification (NCBI taxonomy): domain Eukaryota; kingdom Viridiplantae; phylum Streptophyta; class Magnoliopsida; order Malpighiales; family Erythroxylaceae; genus Erythroxylum; species Erythroxylum brevipes. The sequence continues at coordinate 47,917,945 of JANIHY010000208.1, forward strand.
GAGGCAACGTTTGGCGAGTGCGTTGCGTTTGCACAAAGCATTGTTTGGTGTGTGCTCTGCACGAGCCAGATCGGAATGATGCAGCAACTGAAGCGTGTTTCATCATCTTCCCGCGCTTCTGTTTTTTTTTTCAAAACTCTATTATAACGTTTCTTTCCATGGATTCTTCTCCACTCTTGCCTTGAGTAACATTAACATCATCTACCATTATCTTCTTTGGTGGATGATACAAGACTAAAACTCATAGAGTTTCTCACTCTAACCCATAAGTTTTGTTTCTTTTAATCAATCCATATATATCATAAGCAAACACGAAACCCATAAGCATTACATATCACTGAAAGTAATTGTGTTTATGTTCTGTATTAACACCGTTAAAAATCATTGCATGCCTGTGGTCTTATGTCTATTTCATATATGACAATGCCATGAAAATAAATAATCATGCAAAACTGTATCCATTTATACAAAAACAAACAAGAAAACAATCATACCAAAAAATCATACAATACCAGGCTCTGATATCAATTGTAAAACATTTATGGATCAAATAATTTTGTGCATACCTATATCCATGATTTCGTGTTCTTTCTGGAAAATTTTTTATTCTCTCTCTTCTTTTTTTCGTTAATGTGTCTTCAATGGTTAAGATAATAATTCAGTATCTATTCATAAGTTTTTCTAAAGCTTATATACGAATTGTTCCAATCATCGTGTTAGTTTACGAACCATTATGTTGGTTCACGAACCATCATGATAGTTCACCAACTAGTACAATGATTTCTCAGATGCTTTTCTTGGGACTCAAACTATAAGTCACATGAGACATAAAATAGTCTAACAATTAGGACCAATAATAGAAACATACATAAGCCTACGATACTCGAGCAGAAAGAAAGAGGGGGCTGAGAAGAATGAGTTAATTAGTTAGAATTAATTAGAAGTGAGGGGCGGAATTGGCATAAGGGTGGGATTATAAGGGGGTAGAGAGAGTAGGGAGACGAGACACTAAGGGAAGAAAGGAGAGAGAAGAGTAATACTATAAACCGAGAGAATTTGTATTCTCTCTAAGAAACTATATTCAACTTTGGAAGAAGAGATGTTCAATAGAATCACTTTGCAATAATAGTAGAGATCTTTTATTATCATCTATAAGATACATTATCTCTAGCATACTAAGCTAGAGTTCTATCAGCATCTTGCCAGAGCTACAGCAAACACTAAAAGCCACCAGGCACCCTTCCGCAATATGTTGTTTTATGGGCCTCCCGGTACAGGCAAAACTATGGTTGCAAGAGAAATAGCTAGAAAATCGATATAGTTTCTTCTCAGTGGTGTCATCCATAGTAATTGTTGTCTGTTACACTTATTTGTTATCATGCTGAGGGAAATTTAAAAATTGGGTGATAATTGAGCTTGTTTAGTTTCCACTTCTAAGATAATGTTGGTACACCGATGCTTAAAACTTTTCTCGAACAGGTTACTACTGGCACAGATTTCCAACATGAAAATTTAGATAACACTTAGGACTAAATACAGTGATGTCTGGCACGGATGGATATAATTCTGTAAATAAGAAATAAGGAGGCCAATTTTACATAATGTGCAGCGGTTATGACTTGATGTGAACATTTTGACGGCTTAATATTTGAGTGGTTCTTGTATGTTTAATCTCTGACCTCTGGATTTCCCTTTCCAGGGATTAGATTATGCTATGATGACAGGAAGAGATGCTGCACCACTCGGCGCACAAGCTGTTACAAAAATCCATGAAATTTTTTATTAGGCAAAGAAGGCGCAGAAAGGTTTATTACTTTTCATCGACGAGGCTGATGCATTTTTTAGTGAATAAGTTGATATTATATGGCTTGGCGCGTTTCACTAATTTAGACTAATGAGCATGCATTGGTCTGAATAGTGTAAGATTAACATATGAACATATCATATAACATATAGGATCGATTATATATATATGCGTGGAGGAAACAAAACATACTTGATTTAATGCTTTGTTGATTTCCACCAATTAAAGAATGTAGATTTCTCTTCTCCAGAGTTTTTCTATTTCAGTAGTTTTGATCAGACCGAATACCCACATTTATATTTCCAAACCGTTGTGTTTGACTATTTATATTCGGCATCTATGAATAACTACCGATGGATGGAGTGTTGACCCATCATGGGTGTCAAAACGCATCAAATAGTAGGCTGCAAAAGCACAATTTTTTTTTAATTGCTGACTATCCTTTTGGATCAGAAAAGTTATTTGTCAACTACGCTGATAATTTTCCATTGAACTTGGTGCAAGCGTAATAGCAAACAAATGAACGAAGCTCAAGAAGTGCACTTAATGAATTGCTCTTTCGAACTGGGGATCAATCAAGGGATATAGTTCTTGTCCTTGCCACGAACAGACCGGGAAATCTCGACAGTGCTATAACTGATAGGATCGACAAAGTGATTGAATTCCCACTTCCAAGGAAAGACGAACGTTTCAAATTGCTCAACCTGTATTTGCTCAAATACGTGTCCAAGGACAATGAAGATGATTCCAGCTGGCGCTCTGTGTATAAAAAGAAGCCCCAAAAGATTACCGTAAAAGATGTTTCTGAAGATGTGATCAAGGAGGCTGCTAAAAAGACAAAAGGGTTCTCAGGTCGTGAGATTGCCAAACTCATGACGAGCTCAGGCTGCAGTTTATGCTCGCCCTGACTGCGTCTTGGACTCCGAGCTCTTTAGGGAGGTTGTAGATTTCAAGGTTGCAGAGCATCACCAACGTATGAAACTATCTGAGGAAGGTGGTCATCCACAGCCAATTTAATTCGATAAACATTGTTTTCAACATTAGATTGCCAGATATCTCCGAGTTCGTATGTATGGAAGTGGTTTTTTTTTTTTTTGCTTTCTCAACTTGCTTATTAGTTATGTCATATTTATCTCCGCCACTTAAAAGTGTGTTTCTTGAAAAACTGAAAGGAGAAAATAGGGTTTTACAAGAGAATTCTGAATCAATTCTTGACTAAACAAATTAACAGGGCCAATGCTCCAGAGTTGCAACTACACTGTGTTCAAGCTTCTTTATTTCAAATTCACAATTAAAGTATTCAACTAGAAAAAATTAATACTATAGCTTTAAATCACTTTACGAAAAAGAATTTTCCATCTAAGTTCTTATGAAATTTTTGTGGTTTAAATTAATCTATCTATTTTTGGTAAAGCCAGCAAAAAAATGCAGCATATATAATTGAAAGAATTATTTTTTTCAGAAAAAGAGAAAACCAGTGATAATTCGTATTTGAAATAATATTCATTTCTTATATCTGCTGATTGCTGACGAAAGTGTCTTGGTGTTAGAACTCCAAGTTGTAATAACAGAATCGTGTAGACTTTTGGCTATTTGAGACGATGAAACAAGGCAAAAGCTTGCCGGTAGGCAAAGAAAATAAAGGCATTATCGATAAGTTAGCATACATTGGTACACGGTGATGAAAATCTTCAATGAGATGTAAAATTTAGACATGAGATCAAAAAATAGTTTGAGGTAGACCTTGAGTTAAAAATTAGTTGAATCATTTGCATAAGAGAAACATGTGAGAGTTCTAAAGACTTATTGTGTACTCAAATAGACAGATTATAATTAATGAAATTGATATAGGTAAACATTGGGTCGAATTTGTGTGCTTAAAAGGCTTTGGATTTTAATAACTCATGATCGATGAATAGAGATCAATGAGAGATCTTAGATGATGTAATGGATAATATCTCAATAGATAAGATAGTAGAGTTCTTCGTAGATATGAATGTATCTTTTCTAATTAAATGTAATTTATTATCTTGTTAGTTGGGATATATCTAAATCCCATCATATATAGTCCTATTTGAACGAGAATGTAATCCAATTTATTGGTGTTACGTAATCTGATAAGGATAGAAGTAATCTAGTTATTTTAGTTTATTTAGGATCCTGAATTGTAAAGCTAAAGGTACTTATAGATAGCTTATTTGAGCCTTGTCCCGTAATAGAGAAAGATGTAAAGGGAACATATTAAGAGAATTCATTCCTTTATATACTTATGAGAAAATAATAAAGGTTAGTTTTTACTATAATTCTTACGTGTTTATTATTGCTTATGATTATTTAACACTTTTGTAATATTCTTACTTAAGTGTAAGAGTTAAACATTACAAGGGTCGTGAAGCATTCGAAAGCAAAGTTTTATTAGTTAATGATTTATGAAAAGGATAAGCTTTGTTTAAATGGACCTAAGTGACATTGCGGTGTAAATGAGTACGACGAATTTAGTATAAGCTCAATGTTTAGAAAAAATCTTTGTAACAACTAATATCAAATTCAAAATATCGATATGGCGGGAGACAACAATTTGATAGAGTATGTTAATAGAGTGGAAGTACTCATAAGGTCAATTTCTCATGAAGACAAAGAGATCACCTCCTACTCATCTCAGTTAGAGATTTTAGGGGCACATATCCAATAATTGCACCATCAAATAACGCAATTAATGAATACATAAAAGGATTCTAAGTTTGAGATAATGATCCTATGCCATTGCAATTTAAGATATTTGGCGTGTTGAAAACACTTTCGTGAAAGTATGAGAGCCTTAAGTTTTTTATTGCAAACAGAATATTAAAAAGCTCGAAAAACTTTTTGGGACATGGAGTAATACTTTGCAGTGACAAAAGTGCCCAATTTAGAGAAAGTGTTGATCATGAGTACATATATGGTGAAGGATGCAAAGTTGTGGTAAAGAACGAGAACTTCCACTGAAATTAGTACGAGTAGACCTTTCATTGACACTTAAAGAGAAGATGAAGCAGCTAATAGATTAGTTTCTCCCAAATAATATTTCATAGATCGCGAGGGAAGTTTTAAAGAAATTAAAGCAAGACAACTTGATGGAGAAGTACGTGAGAAAGTTCACATCTTTGACATTGTACATGTAGAACATGATTGAGACAAGATGTTCAACTTCATAAGCAACTTGAAAGGTTGAGCACAAATGAAGCTTAATAGGCATACCTTGAAATACCTCTTAAGCACAATAATAGTTGCAGATGCCAAGATAGGACTCCAATTGTCACAACTAATTCAAACTAGCAACAAGGGCAAACAGAATAGTGAGACATGGAATAACTCTCAGAAAGGCAAGTGCAAGAGTCTAAGAAACAAAAAAAAAAGGATATTGCTTGTTTTATTTTTGAAGGATTGCATTTTGCTTGTTAATGCCCAAAACGGAAAGCGAGTGAGGAGTAAATGAATATTATGATCATAAAGAACCAAAAAGAAGGATAGGAAGAATCCACACAAGAAGTCTACCTTAACAATTATGCTATGTTGGGCCTAGTGAACCTTGTGAAGGAGTGTCCAAACAAAAGTAAAAACAAACTTGACAGAGAAGGAAAATGGTACATTAAAAATGTGAACGGAAGATGTCCAGATCATGTCCAACATCATATTGGTTTTTGGACATGTATCATGACCATCATCAAACCACTTTTATATCCATATTCTTTCATATATTTGTCCTGACTCAATAGCAACAGGATCATACATCAATCTCCTAGATAAGGGGCACCTAAATTCCTCAGGAATTTCAGGTGTACTTTTGTCAGCTTGAGTTTCAGTCGATTCCTGGGCAGGACAAGACCCTATCCGAGCGGAATTACTGTACACGGAATTATCATCAAGGATGATTCTACGACCACCATCAGGTTGAGAATCAGGATTCGTTGCTTGGTTCGAAATCAAATCTTGTTAGATTTTTTATTTCTAGTATGTAGAAACTATCTAACATTTATTCAACATAAACTTGTTGTTTATATAGACATAGTTGTAATAAGAAAATATTAACTGAAGCCTAAAGAAAAGGGATCTAAAATCTACAACGGTATTATTTGTTTGATACTAACAACTAGATTTGTTGACTTATTCTTTTGCCGCAACATGATGCACATTTAACACTCCTCCTTGCTTCTGTTGCTGCAGATGCCAAGTTTTCTTCTTAGAATTTCATATCTTGTCTTAGGAAGCGCCTTGGTTAATATGTTTGCAAGTTGATCCTCTGTTTTGCAGTAGATTAAACGAATTTCACCATCTCTTTGTATTTCTCGCAAGAAATAGAGCTTGATCTTGAAATGCTTTGCTCTTCCATGGAATACAGGATTGTTAGAAATTGAAATTGCAGCCTGGTTGTCCACATAAATCTCTGTACTCTTCTCTTGTTTCATTTGTAAATCTGCAAGAATTTTTTGAAGCCATGAAGCTTGATTTGCGGCAGCTATGGCAGCAACATATTCTACTTCAGCTGTTGACTGTGCAATCAACTCTTGTTTTTTCGAACACCAGGAAAATATACCTGATCCAAAACTGAAACAAAAATCAGTTGTACTCCTCATATCATCAACAGAACCTGCCCAGTCACTATCAGCAAACCCATGAAATTTAAAGTCTGGATAGTGAGTGAACTTAATGCCATAGTCAATAGTGCCTTTGATGTATCTGATGATTCTTTTTGTTGCTTGAAAATGCACCTCAGTTGGACATTGCATAAATCTTGAAAGCAAACTCACTGCATGCATAATATTAGGTCTTGTTGCAGTAAGGTACATAAGACACCCAATTAGACTTCTGTAGAGACCTTCATCAAATTTTTCTGACATATCATCCTTGCTGAATTTTTCCTTTTGATTCATAGGAGTTGTTGTGGCCTTGCATTCCTCCATGTGGAATTTCTTGAGAATCTCCTTTGCATATTTCTGTTGGCAAATGAAGACCTCATTCTCTCTTTGCTGCACTTCTAATCCAAGAAAATATGTCATTTCTCCAAGATCTATCATCTCAAAGACATTCATCATCTCTTCTTTAAACTTCTTGACAAATTTTGCATTACTTCCTACCACTAATAGATCATCAACATAGAGGGATACAATAATCAAATCAGAACCAGCTACTTTAACATAAAAGGTGAATTCACTTAGACTTTTTTTAAAGCCCAAACTCAATAAATGTTCATCAATTCTGCTATACTAAGCCCTTGGCGCTTGCTTTAATCCGTATAAAGCCTTTTTTAGCATATATACCTTGTTTTCTTCTCCTTTACTAAGAAAGCCTTCTGATTGCTCAATAAATATCTCCTCCTGTAGATGACCATTAAGAAATGTTGATTTAACATCTAGCTGAAATATTTTCCAATTTTTTTGTGCCACAATTACTAGTATCATCCTGATGGTGTCAAGTCTTGCCACTGGGGCAAAAGTCTCTGAAAAATCTGCACCATATAACTGCGCATAACCCTTGACAACAAGCCTAGCTTTATGCTTGTTTATAGAACCGTCAATATTTTGTTTGGTTCTAAAAACCCACTTGACTCCAATGACCTTCTTTTGCATAGGCCTATCTACTAGTTCTACTAGTTCCCAAGTGTGATTTTTTTCAATCATTTTCAGCTCCTCCTTGATTGCATTAATCCATTTTTGATCTTTTTCAACTTCCTTGAAGCATTGCGGTTCTAAAACCGCAACATTGCATCTTTGATAACTATCAAAGACTGATCTGGTTCCTCTTACTGGAAAGTCATCAATGTTGTCATCTTGGCATTGAATAACTCCTAGATTTTGATCTGTTTTTGTGTCATTCCAGCTCCATTCTTCTGTCTCCATGAATTGCACGTCTTTACTGATCAATATTTTGCTTGTTTGAGGCTGAAAAATTATGTAGGCTTTTGAGACTGTGTTGTAGCCTACAAATATTCCTGGTTCAGCCTTCTTGTCTAGTTTATCTCTTTTCACCTGTGACACATGAGAAAAACACAAACAACCAAATATTTTCAGATTTTGTAGAGATGGTTTATAGCTATACCAGGCCTCAAAAGGTGTTTGTTTCTGCAAAGCTTTTGTTGGCAGCCTATTTAATAAAAAGACTGTTGTATTGGTTTCTTCAGCCCAAAATGATTTAGCCAAATTCTTCTCATGCAGCAAGCATCTTGCCATCTCCACAATTGTCCTATTTTTTCTTTCACTAACTCCATTTTGTTGAGGAGTATAGGGCACTGTGAGTTGATGCTCGATTCCCTTATCTTCACAGAATTTCCTGAATTTTTCGGATGTATATTCAGTGCCGTTATCAGATCTAATAGTCTGAATTTTGCACCCACTTTGGTTTTCAATCCAAGCCTTAAACTTCTAAAAAATATCAGCAACTTCATATTTGAATTTCATGAAACAAATCCAGCTCATTCTTGTTGAATCATCAATGAAAAGAATGTAGTATTTGCTACCTTTCAAGGATGGCATACTCATGGGACCTCCAACATCAGTGTGTATTAATTGTAGCTTTTGAGTTGCTCTCTAGGCATTCTTCTTTGGAAATGAAAGCCTAGTTTGTTTGCCATATTGACAAGCAGGACATATAGGCAAATCTTTTGCTAAAGATGGCAATCCTTGCACAAGTTTATTCTTTTGCAGAAAGACAAGTGCAGCATGATGAAAGTGACCCAATCTTTTATGCCATATTGTTGTTTCGCAATCTGCTATTGGATATGCAACCTGCTCTTTCATCAAATCAAGTGAAAAACTCTTGCTTTTCATTTTTATTTTAAACACCTCCATATCATTTGAATCTTTAATCAAGCAACTTTCATTTTCAAAATAAACTTTGTATCCCTTCTCCAGCAACTGACCAACACTTAGCAGATTTTGATTTATTTCAGGTACAAATAAAACATCATAAATCAATTTTGTACCTATGCAACTTTCAATAACGACAGTGTCTTTGCCTTCAACAGAGATGTATTGCCCATTTCCAATTCTGACTTTGGAGATACTTGATTTATCAAGTATTCAAAAAAGTTCTTCGTCAAAAGTCATATGATGAGCACAATCACTATCAATAAGCCAATGATCACTGGAATTGCTTGTAGCAAAACAAGTGGTCACAAATAATTGTTCTTCTTGATCAGCTACGTGAGCATCATCCTCCTGTTTATTAGCTTTGCTTTTGCAAACTTTCTCTATGTGACCAAGCTGACCACATCTTTTGCACTTTATGTCAGGTCTCCACCAACATTTGTTTGAAGGATTATTGGTCTTTTTACAATGCTGACATTGAATATTGCCATCAGACTCTTTAGAACTTCTTGAATTCTTTTTGAAATCCCTCTTCTTCTTGCCTTTATTCCCAGTTTGAATATGTGATGTTGCTGGTAATGCTTCTTCTACTATCTTCACTTGTCTTATCAATCTTCTTTGTTCCTGAGCCTCCAAAGAACTTACTAGCTCTGAAAGTGGCAAGCTTGCAACATCTTTAGTTTCTTCTAGGGAGGATATTTTTGATTCATACCTTTCTAGTAATGTAACCAAAATTTTTTCCACAATTCTTCTCTGTGGAACATCCCCACCAAATATCTTGACTCGATCAAGTCTATCTGCATAATCTTTAATTGTTTTTGCCTCTTTCATTTGTTGAACTTCAAATTCCCTACGCAAATTGAGAATTTGAATTCATCTTGTCTTGTCGTCACCTTGGAAATTTTTCTGTAGGTGATCCCAAACTTCTTTAGCTATCTTCATATTCATTACCTTACTGAAGAGAGCTTCAGTTAGAGCTTAAAACAAACTTGACATTGCCTTGTACATCTTGGTCTTGTTTTCCTTGTAATTCTTCATCTGGGCAACTGTTGGATTATCAGGCAATTGTAAAGTAAAGCCTTTTTCAACAGCTTCCCAAAGATCATGAGCTTGTAAATGGGTCATCATTTTTACTGCCCAAACTTGATAATTTGAGCCAGTGAAAATTGATGCGCCAGCATTGTATGAATTCTCTGTCGACATTGTGGGGTTGGTATTTTGGTTTTAAGCTTACTAACCTCTCAGGTCCCTCAAGAATAACAAGCTTTGATACCAATTTTGTTGGATTTTTTATTTCTAACATGCAGAAACTATCTGATATTTATTCAACATAAACTTGTTGTTTATATAGACATAGCTGTAACAAGAAAATATTAACTGAAGCCTAAAGAAAAGAGATCTAAAATCTACAACGGTATTATTTGTTTGATACTAACAACTAGATTTGTTGACTTAATCTTTTGCCGCAACATGATGCACATTTAACAAATCTCTATACTTCTTCAACAGATGCAGAAGATAAAGCAGGTTCTTCTTTTTAGGGTCACTATCACCAACTCTGTGTAGCAGCTTCTTAATAGATCTTTTCTCAATCAACAGGGATACGGGGTTTGTAATGCAAAGCCTAGAAGCTACAACTTGAAGAGCGCCAATTTCGTATTCTACAAAATCAGATGAAGAAGTATAATGTTGAAGCAAGTCACGTATGGCCTTCCCAGCCTCTTCATCAGAGCAGTCCAGTGAAAATTTTGCTGCAACAAGGTCGTCAATGATGCTAGATATCTGCAAAGAAAAGTTTTTTATCAATTCCACCCAACATCTGAGGTTAAACAAAGATGTTGATACTTTTAAAAAAAAAACCAAGGTGAATGGAAAGAGGTCTCATCACATTATCCTGTAAAAAAATGAAACTCGATCTCTCTGAAATATAGTACAAATATCCACAAAATAAGCTGTTGAAGACAAGTAAAGAAGGAAAAGAAACGGGGAAAGCAGAAAATTTCACGCAAGTAGACAAACCTCAATAGACAACATTACAGGAACCATGTCCTTAATTCGGCCTAAGCACTGCTCCAACAAGGTCCTTGATCTCTCAAATCTAGAGACTATTACATCTCCATTATAGGCCTGAAGAATTTGCAAGGGAATATAATCAACATTAACCGACAAATGTACCAGTAATATTGATAAAACACAACAGAGAGAAACAAAAGCAAGTTACAAGCTCCATTTCTGCTTAAGAATTTATTCAAAGATTGATTAATCTTAGAAGTTCATTGCAGGCATGTGAGTTATTTAGCAGCTGGACTAGTATACTAAATGACCAACCAGTTGTAGAGAGAGAGGCCTAATTTTAAAAACCATCGTAACTATGGAAACCCACGCCTAATCATCCACCAACAACGAGTTTCCTATAACATCCACTTTTTCTGTCCAAGACATTAGAGAACACGTACCAAATAAA
>JANIHY010000208.1:47956834-47968571 GCA_027479065.1 Erythroxylum brevipes
ACCTGCAATTGTTGTATGGAAATTTTGAAGTATAAGGCTTCAAACATTAGACATGAGAAAGAAAAGTTAGAAGAAGAGGCTTTGTTTACTAGAAGCCATAGATTCCACAAAAAACACACAACGTGCTCTTTTGTCAACAAATACTACTGCTAATTGTCCTTATTTCCCATCTAGAAAAAGATCTTGATGATTCCATCTAATAATATTCTCTTATTTTAACAAAGAACGATGTGCAAGAAATAGCTTCAAGTATTTGGTGAATGCAAATGCTGTAAGACTAATTAACGACAAAAACAATCTACCTTAAGCCAAAAAATTTCAACCAGGTCAGAAATAGTCAGTATATTGGTACCTGACAGGAATAACGCGGTGGAAGTGCTCCTGCAACTTCAGTAACATCTGTTCCCATCTAAAGGGGGGCAACTATTTCTGAACTCCGAAACTCAAAGCTTCCCTTTTCCTTGACTTGGCACAGAAGAACAAATTGAAGAAGGTTCTAACCCCAAAATCGATACTTCCGTGAAGAAGCTAAGAGTAGAAAAGCATACATCTCATACCATTTTTCTGGAGCTTCAGGAGACGTCAACAAAAGGGCATGAAAAGAATGTGAAATAATGGGCAGTGACACCCGAAGCGGTGGGGCTCACAGTCACAGAGGAAACAATCTATGGGAGTTTCGTAGCTACCATGTCTTTATAAAGCGAAAATGAAATAAAGTTAGCGTATTAAATTTAAGAGAAAGAAGCAAAGTTTGTCCATTAGCACAACAAAACAAAGTGATAGATCATGGATAAAGTGTTTGAGAGCTTTCTTTTTCAGCGGTCATTTGCAACAAAACTATAACTTTATCTTCCTTCGCCAGTCTGTGATGACTGTGACCTGATGAATGCGAAGAATGACAGTTCCAGCTCGGACGCCGACTCTATTAAATGTCCAACTGCAAACTGTGACGACTGGCGGCAGTCAGAGACAATCACCAAAATTCGGCGCTTCGTTCCAAATTTTGGATGAGATTTGGTAGAACGCTTTCCATGTCTCTTTGTTCAAATAACTGCAAAAGCAGAATTCATATGTCCTAGAATTAGAATTCCCATGATTTTTTAGTATATGTTTTGTTATATGAATTCATACTTTGTCAAAGAAGAATAGGGACGTTTTTCGTCAGACCAACCAAAAGTATATAGTGTTGTTAATAATCTACTTCTGCTTAGGGTTGATGAAGATGATCCATGCTTAGAAATAATTTAGATTATAATTCTAAAAAATATATCTTGGTCTTCGTCTTTTGGCTGGCTTACCAAAAGCAGTGACTGCTTGACCTATGGGGTCCACTTCAAAGTCCCTGGGCACATGTCACAAGCCCACATTTCTAGCTTGGACACAAGCTTAGAGGGGATTTTTTTAATTGGTTGTTGTTATTGGGGTATGTTTTGAGCATACTTCCATTTTACATTTTATTTTCTCCTTTACTATTAACTTATAATTCAGATTTAATTAGTGTGACATTAAAATGTAGATACCAAATTCAAATTTAAGTTTTAACGTATGTATTATGAATTTAATTTTCATTCTTTTTTCATTTGTATTAGTTTAAGACAATCACCAGTTGGACCATTCTTTGAGCTCTTTATAGAAAATTTAAACCAAGCCTTAAAAAATGAAATGATTGATTGATTCTTGCACCATTATACAAGATATGAATGTTGGATATTTTTGACATTTTCTATAAAGTTGGACAATATTTAATTGCTTTTTCCAATTTTTCAATAACTTATCGATATTTCAATTTTTCAATAAGTTGGACAATATTTCACGTTCGATCCAAGATATGTAACTAAGGTCTCGTTACGTGTTACACATGGTATCAGAGTGGTGAAACGATCAGATGATTGAAAACGAAGATTTTTCAACTTTTCTCCGTAAGATTTCTCGGAGAATAAAGTTTTGTTTCTTGTTTATTATTGCATGAAATTGGTGTGAATGTGTTTGGCCTTAAGAAATGGAATATGTGTTTGGCCTTAAGAAACAAGGTGAAAAGTAGCCTTGTAGTGCAAAAAATTGAGCATAAACTCATTGAAAATTGCCACAAATGTCAGTAGCCGACAGAGATCATTGGGCCCGTGTGGCCACACGCCCAATGTGTGCACAATGCACACAAATGGTCTAATCGACTGGCGCATGCTTGGCACGCGCCAAGTTGATGAGCGACGCATGTAGTAACTACCAAGGGGCGGATTGTCTGGCACAAGCAATGGATGCCCCAGTCATCGGTTGGATAGCATTACTCCACATGTCGATGCATGCGGGAATCCGTCTGGCGCGTGCAACACACGCGCCATACAAATGAAAAACGTGTCACAGTGGGCTTGTGTAAGGCACACGCCCCACCCTCCATGAGTAGCTGACGTCATGCTAACGTTGGTGCTACAGTGAACGTCGGCATCAGCGCTACAGTGCGCTAATGAAATGTTGATGTCAGCATGATATAGTGACTAAAAAAACTAAAAATTTTAGATTTTTTGTAAGGGTGCCCAAGGGAGTTTTGGGTCAGTTTTCGATTCTAAGAAATTTATAAAGTGAATTTTTTATTTTTCTAGATTTATTACAATAGTAATAAATTAAAGTTTAACTTCAGAAAAAGGAATTAAGGCGTTTTGAAGTCGATTTCAAATGAATTTTCATGCTTCAAACATCACATAACAGAGATACTTCAAGCTTTTATGTCTCGTGTCTTATGTTCAGTGTTTGGGATGGCTTGATAGTCACTCGGAAATGAAATTAATACATTCTAAAGTCATTTTTAGTGAATTTTTGTGCAATGAGCTTGTTATAAGGGAGATACCTGAGGATCTCGTGTCTTGGATGGTCAGTTTAGCATTCGATGAAGCATGGTAGTCGCTCTAATAAGATTTTTCATTACGAAAGTCTCAAATAAAGTTTTCAGATAATGTCTTCAACACAAGTGTGTGACAATGGGACTGTGCATTTAGGTTTTCCATTTATTGGTGTTACATTATCATATACTATATACCCATAAAGAATGTGATTAAGACATAAAGATGTATCCCTTGTATTTGTGGACCCTTTGGATGCTGGTAAGATTACAGTCACCATGGTGTCATTTCGAGTTAGTATTTCGAATTATTCTACTTGCACGTTAAGGGATGTCTCTAGTCTCATATTTGGTCATTTTGCCCATAAGTGTTAGCCTTACATAGGATTTTGAGATGTGCATAAAGGCATTAGATAAAGGAAAGTCGTTGCTTAAATGATCTATTTGCCCATATATGGAAGTGTCATAAGAGTTGATGATTTATACCTTGATCGCTTTTATGTGAAGGTCTAGTTACATATAGTATATATTCATCCTACAAGTGTTTCATAATTTGTGTGACCAGATTCTCGGTATAGATACTATTTAATGGTCTTGAGTATCGCTATTATCCTATATTTATGTTGATCAATGAATTATCATTTTACAGTCACATTTTCTGTTAACAACAACATCAATGTCACCATTAAAATCCTGACTAGTTTCAATATAAAGAAATGGACAGATGGTGTATTGAATGCTATAAATATAACTAAAATTGATATAGTCATACTTACAGATAGGCCATCTCTACCTACATCTATGAGCTCAACAACTCATAAAGCAACTTATACAGTATGGGATCGATCTAACATATTATGTTTAATGACCATTAAGAGATCCATACCCGACCGTGCTTAGTGGACTTCCAGACACAGACATAGCGATTGGTAATGTCTCCTAGAAGTACACAGTCTCACCTTATGTTATGATAAGTACCTTGATGAAAAAATTATTCTCCATGAGGTATACGGGAGAAGGGGGAGTGATGAAGTACATATCAAGAATGATCCATATTCACAGTAGATTGAAGATGCTAAATATTCTTCTTCCTAATGTCTCTATAGTTCACCAGAATCTGAACACAACCCCTCTAGAGTTTAGTAATTTAGTGATGACATATTATTTCCTGTATGAGAAATGGGACTTTAATGCTTTTATTGCCCATTGCGTTGTTGAGGAGGAGAAACTTAAGCTTGCAACTCCTACAGCCCTCGAAGTAACTAAAGGGAAGGCAAAAGTGAAGCCTACTAAGATCAAAGGTAGAAATACTACATCTTCTCCACATGCTGATGTGGTCAATTTAGTGTTGTTAAAGGTCCTGTAGATATAAAGAAGCCAACAGTATGAGGCCTAGAAGGAAAAATTGAGACCATCAGGTAACTCCTTGGCTTATCAATTTATGAATCTAATTTATGATAGTCGCATTAAGTACTTAGTGGCTATAAAGTAGAACATCTGATCATGATGCTTCTACAATGTAAGGGTTTATATCCAGGATAGAGCCAAATAAAGGGAAGGAGGAACTGATGATTGACAACAATGAAGAATCTGATGTAATATCTATAGAGGATGTATATATTGAACCTTGTTACAAGGTTCATTTTGGTTTACACGATAAATTTTATATGTGATCATTGTATCAATTTTGAAGAAAGAAAGTTAACATTTTGTAATTAATGCTTCTGTTATACAGTTGCTGTTTAATGCAAAACGTAATGGTATAGCTTTCTTGTCATATGATTTTTATAGAATGTGTCTTATCCTGAATTAGATATATGCTTCTTCATATCTTGTTGAACAAGTCATGAAAAGAAGAACCCTAATGAATGATAAGTCATACATAATGTGGCATAAAAGTTTAAGTCACATTTCTAAAGCTAGGGTTGAGAGATTGATTAGGGAAGCATTCTCTCAATTTTAGATTATGATGATCTGGAAACATATGTTGACTGTTGTAGTGGTAAGTTAACTAAAATAAGGATAAAGAGATCAGCTCGTGTTTTTGGCTTATTGGGTATGGTGAATACGTGTAACACTTGAAGTTAGGGGTTAGAAAAATTTAGGAATTTCAGTGCACTTTATGCTTTGCATAATTAAGTTTTCGCTGATAAGTGTATATGTATTTTTGACACATATACTCATTTTCATTTACATATTCCAGGTAAAATAGATTTATAAAATGTGAATAAATTGTGAAAATTTTATTCGGAGACTATTAATATTATTTTGAAATTTTTGGTAAATTTTTGAAAAAAATCTTAAAATTTGGACCAATCTTAATGTGACATGTAGACTGATTAAAGATTGACAAATGGCTTACATGCATGGTGACATGTGGACTGATTAAAGATTGACAAATGGCTTACATGCATGGTGACATGTGGACTGATTAAACATTGACAAATGGCTTACATTAATAGTGATATATGGCAAGATGTAAGTGACACACCTATCACAAGTTGTGTAAGGCAAAGTTATTGAAGCTCCTTGTTATTTTCATTTTGGATTTGTTTGGTCTTCACCAAAAGTTACTGAACCTTCATCATCGAAACCTCACTGCTAATGATTTTATGAAAGCAAGGTGAGTGAAATGTTAAGTTTCTAAGCTCTGTGAATGATTATGATGTTGTGATAGTGTTGGGATTAAATACATGCATAAGTTGTGTATAATGCAAATTCAGTGACAGTGATGAGAGGGATGAGTTGATATTATTGAGCAATGGAAGTGTATTATCGATTGCATGGAGTTTGTGCAGAAATTGTTTATAGGATTTGGTGAGATCTTAGTATAGAAAGGAGTTAAATGAAGTGAAAGCATGGAGAATAGTAAAAAGAAAAGCATTAGATGAAAGATAGAAAGAAAATATAGTAGAGAGAGAAAATAGAAAAAAATGCAGTAGTGAGAAAGAAGAACATGATGAAATACATAAATGATTTCTGTTTTGATGTTTGTGTTTCATTTTAATTTTTTATTTGTTTGAGTTGTGATGAGCTGAAATGGAAGTAAAAGAGTTAGGTTAAGTGTTATATGTGTTTATTGAATAAGATTGAAGTGTAAGATCTGGGAAGTTTGAAGATGACGAACTTAAAGGATTTGGCTAGAATTTCTTTCAGGTAAAGTTCGTTGTGGCGAACTTGTGAAAGTTTTGCGAGAATTCCTCTATGGAAGAGTTCGCCATGGTGAACTTCTGACTTCGCCGTGATGAATTTTTCTCTACACTAAAGATTCTTCTGTATTTTAGGCATAACTTTCTCTATAGTTATCCGAATAGAGTGAGTTTTAATTTGGAGTAAATTAGACACATAAGGCTACAAATTGTCTAAAGAGATTAAATTCTAGTTCTACCTCTAAGACCTTTAGAATTTGATTGGAAGTTGAGATAAGAATTTTGATAAAGCTTAAGAACAGTCTAAAATCTTTTGAGTATAACTTTCTGTATACTTAACAAAAATGGATGAACTTGATATCAATGGAAACCTAAGACAAAGATGAACAAATTTCTAGAAGGAAGTTGTATCTAATTACTTCACCTTCTTGATGAGAATAATTGAGCAAAGTGGACCTGAAAGTTAGTTGTGAGATAAATCTAGATTAAGGAAATTGAGTATGGTTTCACATGGTTGATGACGTAACAAGATTAAGCATAAGAAACCCATAATTTGTCATAAACATGCTTCATACATATTCAGTATACATGAGTATGCATAATTGAATTCATAATTGTACACAATAGTAATATATGTTTGTATTGAACATTTTAGAGGAACTCTTAGAGCGACCGATTCCAGATATTGCTGGGACTTCGAGGCAATAAACAAACAGGGAGCTTTAGTAAGTAATCTCGTAAGTAATTTTAGACGGTTATTTTTGTAAGTAATTTAGATGATCTTATCTGTAAGTAACTCTTGTTGAATAATTATGGGTAATTTAGTAAGAAATCTAGTAAGAAATTTTGGATAGTTCTGCTTTGACTATTTGTGTGCTGTTTAACTTTAATCCATTGAATGATTTGCAAAGATCTCATATTGATATGTTTGAATTTTGGCGCAATGATTAGCTAATTATGTTGAACATGAAATGAATTTGTTTGGTTTTAAAACTGTCAAGTCCTAATCGTGGGTAAATAGGCATGCCTAAAAGGATCTGTACCTACTTCTGTGTTATTTCGGTGTCTTTTGTTAATAACACTTTGGTGTCTTCTGTTAATGACACTTCGTTGTCTTCTGTTAATGGCACTTTGGTATCTTATGTTAATGGCACTCTGATGTCTTCTATTAATGGCACTTCGGTGTCTCCTGTTAATGACACTTCGGTCTCTTCTGGACACTTCGGTATTGGAACTTCAGTCTCTTCTATATAAATCCTGTTATCCACTTCTGTTCATGGATTTACAGTCTGATTCATTTTGTATTTTGATCTGTGATAAGATATGATTTGATAAGAAGTAAATTTGAATTTTTGATATGATGGATTAACACCCTATTCTGAAAATCTGTTCTATATTCTAAATGTTCTATTTTTCTATTGAAATGACTAACTTTAGCTTGCAAAGTGTTTTCTTTAATAAACTTACTCTGTTTTGAATTTCAGTATGTTGAGATGCTTTTGTGTAACATGATTGAACATCTGTTGTGGTTAAATATTGTTTAGTTATTATTCACTAAGCTATACGCTTAGCACATTAGATTTGCCCTGTGTAGTTTCAAAGAGAAGGACGTAGGGACTGGGACAAGTCAACCACAATGGCCAAAGGAGTCTGAAATTTGTTTTGTCAAAAACGTATTTCGAGTTTGTTTTTGGAGTTGTATCTGATGTATACAACTCTTGAATTTTTGTTTGAAGGGTTGTAATAACCTTAATTCAAGCTGGTTTCAGTTTGGAATAAGTTGTATTAAGCTCAATGTATTATGATGTATAGTTGCTCTGAATTGCTTCTGCTTTGAGCTATTGAGAATGCAAAATGAATGTTTTGTATGTTTTGGTTTTGTCTCGATTCTGTATGCATGTATGTTATGTTGTCTGCGAGGCATCCCGTATCCTCCCAGGGGCTATTAGGCGTCACAAGACGGACCTTATACTGTTGCATTATGCAATTCTGAATGTATTATGACATTTGTTGATGATTATTCCCATTATAGTTTATATGTTCTTGCTTAAAAACTAAAGGTTGAGAACCAATTGGGAAAATTCATCTAGAGAGTCAGATTTGACCGTAGAGGAGAGTATCATGGAAAACATGGTGTTTCAAGACATAAAAAGGTCGGCTTTCCAGATCTATAGAATCAGTTAGAATAGTGACTTAGTTCACTATATCGGGTAGTCCTGAGCAAAATTATGAGTTTTTGAAGGACTTAATCGCACCCTATAGGACATGAAGAAATCAATGCAGAACAGGACTAATCTACCTAATTTTCTAGAAGTGTGGAAACTTAACCTTGCACAAATTCGTATATGGGGCTATCCTACTGAGGTAATATAATCCTTATAAAGACAAACTGCATGCTCATTCCGTTCATTGCTATTTAGTAAAAGATCTTGACCACTCAAAAAGCTACAAATTTTAATATATAGAAGGAGGGACCAGAATAGTAGAATCACAAACAACTAAGCTTTTGGAATACGATAACTATGATGATGGTGGACTCTTTAACCCTTCAGATGATAGCAGGAAGGATACTACAGTTATTATGTACTTGCTTCTCATACAGTTAGATCCGATGGATCTAGCTCTTAGTACTGTGCCTGTATAGGAACAAGAACCCATACATGCATACACAAAAGTTCCTGGGGGTATAAGATTTAATCTAGTTATGTAGATCTAATAGAGTGGGATGATTTGCTATCCCATCTGGATACATAGTCTATTTAGTGAATAGGATTATGATGTTAGACATATTATGGATCCAGTTACTTTTACAAAAGTTGTTTATGGACCCAATGTAGATTTATGGTGGGATGTAATGACTGATGAGATGTAAATCATGAAGCATTATAAGGTTTGGGAGCTAGCTAATTTGTAGTGAAATTGCAAACTCATCAGTTGTAAATGGGTTTCAAGACCTAAAGGATTTTAAGATAAAGTTCAACAGTTTATGGGCTCACTCAGTTGCTTGTTGTTCAATCAGGGAGAAAGGTTGACTTTAATGTTATCTTTTCTTTTGAATCCTCCTAAGATACATGTTGAGTGATTATGACAATTGTAGCTCATGATGATATAGAATTACATCACATGGCTATCAAAACTACTTTCCTGAATAAAGAACCTTTATGAAGAGGTCTATATGGAACAATCTGAAGGATTTCAGGATCCAGATGGAACTGACATAGTTTGCACATTAAGCAAATCAATGTATGGTTTACATCAAACCTCCCGAAAGTGATACCTTACATTTGATGAGGTTGTGACCTCTAAGCTTCATGGAAAATTAAGTTAAAAGATGCTTATAGTACGAGGTTAAGGAGGCAAGGTTATGTTCGTATAATTATGCTTGCAAGATATATTGCTTGCGTCTCATGTTGTATGAGGTTAAGCAACTTTTGACCACTCATTTTGAAATAAATAACGTTGGTAAAGCCTCTTTTATCCTAATTATGCAGATTTATCGAAACTGATCTCATCACTCTTTAGGCTATCAAAATGCATACATTGAGTATATATTATAAAGGTTTAATAGGTTGATTGTAAACCTGTTGTAATACCAATCTCTTATAGTGAGAGATTATCTTTGCTATAGTGTCCAAATAATAAAGTAAAGAGAGAGCTTATGAGGTGTTGGACCCCAAACTTTTCTTGGAAGTAAGAAATATTATATGTGAAATGTTGGAAGTTAAAAGCTGGAAAATATAGTTTGAAATATGTTCGTTGAGTATCTTTCAGTGTTTTAGCCATAACTTTTTCTCTAGTTATCCAAATGAGATGATTTTTAATTTAGAGTAAACTAGAGCCATAGTGATACAAATTGTCTAATGAAATTGAGTTCTAATTCAGTCTCTAAGAATTTCAATTTCTATATAGAAGTTGAGCACATAATATTGTTTCAGTATAAGAACAGCTCGAAAATGTTTAAAATATAACTTTTATATTTCTGAACCAAATTGAATAATTTTAGTGTCATTCGAAAATTAAGACAATGAGGAACATTTTTTTAGAAGGAAGTATTATCAAATTTCTTCAACTTTTCTATGATCATTAGTCAAGGAGTTAGAAGTATAAGATCTTAATTATAAAGACAAAAGAAGGGTAAATATAGAAAGACTAGTTAATTAGGAGGTTTTGATGGATTATTTTTGGAGTAGTATGTAAATGATTATAGGATTTTAGCATATGGTTCAATTGAAATAAAGTAGACTCGTAAGAGTATATATGTATGAGGGTATTTTGGGAAGAACACTTAAGTATTAAAGTCTTAAGGTTTTGAAGGAAGGGCAAATTGGACAATTTAGACTCATTAATGGCAAAATTGTAATAAGAGGTGTTGTTTGGCTTTTAAGGAAGAAGCAAGAATGCAAATTGAGAGAGAAGAAGCAAAGAGAAGAGAGAGAGAGTCGTAAAGAAGAGAGAAATGAGAGAAAATGAAGAAAATGAAACTAGGTTTCATCTTTGCTTGGCTTTCAAGAGGAAATTTAAGGTTGCTTAAGAATGGAAAAAGAAAGAAGAAGATGAGAGCTTTTATTAGAACTAAGAAACTCTTCATTTGGTGAAGATTCAAGGTAAGTTGGATTTTAATCTTTGAATTTTTGAAAGAGTTTTGGTTCATATAACTTAAGAAATGTGTGGGTTTAAGGATTCTAGGATCAATTTTATGAATATATTCTTATGAGTTCTCCAATTGGAATCCCTATTGAATGGGGGATTCTGCCTTTGATGAAGGAAATCAAGATAGGCAAGAGGAGCAAGAGTAGAAGCTTTTTAAGCAAGGTTTTCAAGCAAGAAAATTAAGGTAGGTTTCATGTTTATAATTGAATAATGAGCTATTAAAGTTTTTCCAAATCAAAGAATAAAATAATTCCAAAGACTTCATAAATATGCATTTTTTTTAAATGATTTAAAGAACTTGCTTATATGTGTGTATATGCTTAATTGATTGGATTTGAATTGTTGTGAATGTGGAAAAATGCATTGTGATGTATGACCATATTATGCCATTGAATTGTGTTATGGCATTTTGTATAAAGAAAAAGTATGAGAATATGAAATTGTGATTGAATTGAGTATGAAAGTTGATTGTGTTTGGGCAAGAGTGGAACCGTCTCGTAGTCACGTGCATGTAGATATAAAATCTTCTCCCAGCTACCTGCTTGTGGGCCACGAAATCCGAAAAGTGGACTCATTTCGTTCAGGGAATAAACTTCGGTTTCTTTATTTTGTTCCACGAAACCCTCGAGCCATTTTTTGTTCATTGCATCTGTGAATTGTCAAGTTAATGCATACATTATTTGTATTATTATGAATTGGTTGAGAACTATGGTTTTTTTTTAATTCAATAAGAATTTTCTATGAAAAATGAATAATTTCAATGGTTTTGCTTATTTCTCAGTTATAAGAATGTTACCCACGAGCTTTCAAGCTCACCCCCACTCTTCTTTCCCTATTCAAGTGATGAGCAAGAGATCGAGTGTAAAAAAGTCAAGACATTAATCCGAATTTGCATGTTTTGCTTTGTTTTGGAGTAGTTTATGTAAAACAAGGCTTCAAATGTATTTCGAGAATTATTGGGTTTTGCATCTTTTGTATTTTGGATGTTAATATTGATGATGTAATGTGGCTTGAAAATGCCATTCAAGTTTGTAAAACTCTTATTTTATGATGTTAATGAAATATGAATTTGTGTATGGATGATTGTTAAGTTGAAATGTGAATT
>JANIHY010000208.1:48017220-48046323 GCA_027479065.1 Erythroxylum brevipes
ATACAAAGTCAAGAATGATACTTATTTTGAATAATTAAAATCTATCTAAAACGACTTTTATTTTGGATAGGAGAGGGTAGTTAATAATATTATTTTTTTAGTCATGGGTAAATGTGTCATATGAAATAATTGAATTCAATTATAATCTTATTGGATTTGTTCTAAACAGTGTAATTGAATTCAATTCTAATATTACTGGATTTGTTCCAAACTGTGTAATTGAATTCAATTCTAATATTACTGGATTTTGTTCCAAACAGTGTAAATTGAATTTAATCCCAACTTCATTAATGTAATTGAATTCAATTTGTTAATGAATTCAATTAGAAGGTTTCCAAACAGCCCATTAATATCTCCGTATGCACCACCTGTCTCCATCTTGATTTCTCCAGAACTTTCAAAAAGTGAGTCTTGGTTTCTCCGGATGTTGCTTTACTTTCTCCTCTCATGTCTCTTATTCCTACTTTTTTTTCTTCTTTTGGTTAAGAGTCTAGCAATTAAAAAACAACCACATTTTGACTATTGTAGAACAGTCACCACTCACCATCCTACTTCTGTTATAGTCATGTCTCTCACTCTCTCTTTGTCTGTCTTCATTGTGTTAACAGATGGAGAAGAACTCATGGGACTAATGGATAGAGGAAGCACTTGCGAGGCTTGATTCACTCAAAGTTCTTCGTTCTCTTAACCATTTATCTCTCTAACAACCCAAACCAATAAGGATCGATCTTTACTTGAAATATCTGGGTAATTTTTAACTTGTTTTCTTTTGCTTTTTTGCGTGTAAGTTTGGATGGATATTGTTGGTGGGTGAGGCACTAGTTTCTTATGCCTTGCATAGGAGAGTGGAGAGTCTCCAAAGAGAGAGACAAAAGCAGAGGAAGAGACGATGGTGGAGAGTTGCCGAACTAAGAGAGAGAGTGAGAGTAGCACAGTAACGTCGAAATAGGGGTCTTTTAAAAAAAATTTTGCCAAACAATCCCCCAAAATTTTAAAATTTACAATATTAGTCGGTATTCGATCGATTTTCCAGATATCTATCAGCACTAAGCGAGATCGTTGATACTGATTGGTAACGAAGACAGATACTTATATACCTATTTTCGTACCGTTTTTCAGCCAGTACTGGTTAATACGGTACGAAACTCATATCCATAGGTTCCAAAATTGTGTTCTTAAGTTACCTCAAATTATTGTTATCACAGGTAAACAAAATATTATGTATCATCCCTCATACTTAAAAGTGTCAATAGGTCAGGGCCTGAGCCCGACACAAAATTTTATATATAGGGATGATAATGAGTCAAAGTTTTTGTTTAAGTCTCAGCGCAGTCTGAAACTCGATTGAGCTTGAGAAATCAGAGCTTGAACCTAATCTAGAGTCCAATCATGCATAAGTAGCTCGAAGTTCAACTCAACTTAAATTTTTTTTTAAATAAAAAATAAAATGATATCTTTTTTACTTAACACGTCGTCATTTTGCTTAAACTTTTAGACTTTGGGCCAAGCTTGACCTGGATAGCTTGAACTTGAGCTCAGTCTAAGGCCTAAAATTTAAAAAAACTCAATATTAGCCTAAAGTCTGTCAAACTGGGTCGGGCTTGGGCTTATGTGCTATCTTTAATTTTATAGTTAGGATTAAGACTGCCAAAAATTTGATTGGGGTAAAAGCTTTAGGCTTAACCTCCAGCTCGATCAGGGTTAGACAACCCAAAGTTCAATCAGATTTGAACCAAATTTGATTAAATATATATATTTTAATTTTAAAAAGTTAAAAACGATGTTATTTTTATGAAAATTTTAGGTTTCGCTTCAAGTCAAGTTTGAATAGCTTGAACCCAAACTGGACTTACTAACATCGAGTTGAACCAGGCTAATATGGTGGGACAAACTTTACCAACCTTACTAAAACTCTCACCCTAACAATTTTTGTAAAAACAAGGAAAATGAATTTGATAATGTTAATGTAATCTTTTTTTATAATAATAAATTTAAGAGTTTATTATCAAAAAAGCCCAAACTTTTCTCAAATTTTCAATTATTGTCTAAACTTTAAAAAGTAACAATAAAATGTCAAAACATTCAAATTTTTTCAATTCTAACCTGACGTTAGTCATACTGTTATCCTAATTGACGTAGCACTACCACGTGTTAAATAACCCTCACTAATTAGACACGTCAATGTCATTAGGGTAAGTTTTTTTCATTAGCGAAACGATGTCGTTTCTTGATAGTAGTAAAATGACATAGTTTCAAAAAAATTGAAAGAAGACTTCTCTTTATCCTCCATTTTCACTCAATATGTAACCTAAAATCCCTGAGTTTTTTGACATTATTTTGTCCCTCCCTCCCAGAAGCATGAAATCGTTCCCAGATGCACAAAATCCGTAAGTTCGTCAACACTATTTCGTTCCTCCCTCGCAAGTGCAAGAAATTCCAAGTATTTGGACGTTCTCCTCGCAGACGCAAGAAAATGCTATATGTTTCTAAATTCACCCCGTTTTTTGAGTGTCCCTTACATTTTTCTAATAAAGGTTCGTGAATTCTCTCTCCCAATGGAATCTATGGCTATCATTCTTGTAGTTTTTCTGTTTTTTCTCTAGGTATATGTTTGATTCAAGTAGCTTTCAGATGTTGATTGTGAATATCTTGAAAATACTGTACCTTCTCTTAGAAATTGACGTGGAAGGAGTGAATGGGTGATGCGTTGATTGTACCCCAAAATGAAAATTTGACCTTTGATGACTAGAGCTACATTATACAAAGGAGCTTTTTTGTTCTTGCTTTTGAATTGGTCTAAGTGTTTTGTCCTGATTTGGTTTCTATTCTAACCACCTAAAGCTACGTTGCATGCTAAAGCAAGACTTGTTGGTTGTTCTTTATGTTTATTTTTCCTAAGATCCATTGTCTAGTTTGCAAAGAAGACCATAAGATTGGATTTATTCATTGCTTGGTACACTATTAAGTAAGTCTCTAATATTTTAAGTCCTTGATGTTTGAAATAGTGTAAGCAATCGCTCGTGATGTGAATTTTGAACAATTTAGTATAGTTAAGTAAAAAAAATGGAGAAAAACACCTTCTTATATTAAGTTCAGAAACTATTGATAAGTGTTGATCCTAAACTTAAATTCCAAAGAACTAAAAGGAACAAATTCAAAAGTTTCATATTTGAATCACACACAGTTTTAGTTTTTTGTCTGCAATATTTGTACATATAAATGATAACATGTTTGGAGCACTGTTCTCATCCAAACAACCTTCTCCAGAAGAAGCCAGTCTTCCACCACTACAATGTTTGTACATGGAAATGGACAACAATTTTTCATTAGGAACAATAGCCTTCATAGTTTTAAGCATGGGAATTACAGTACTTGTTCCAAAGAAATGGAAATGGAACATACAATTAACATATCGAAATCATACTTGAGAAACTATTTAAAGAAATGAATTTGAATTGGATATTAAGATATGAGTTTACATCGCAACAATCTAATATAAGACAGTAAAATGAACTCTATTAGCTTCACTTTTGGTTAATCATAGTTCACAAGCGAATGGTGCCAGGATTAATAGGCCACTAGATAAATGCAACTACTAGGATAGGGAATATACAAAGTGAAGAAATAAGTCATTAAACACACAACCTTTAGAAAGAATTAGATAGCTAAAAGTGTTGATAACCTACCAACAAAAGGTGAGAAAAATAATTTATTAAATGAAAAAAATTCATGTTCAAGAAAACAAACTCCAAAATTATGACTACGAAACTTTAAGAAACATATGAAGGAGAAGCATCAATTTTGAGCAAAGAGAGGTAATCTAATGAGAAAACATTTAAACAAACATGAGTAAGAATGCAGAGATGAACAAAAACTCAATACCAGGTATACTAACTCTAATCGTATCCCTAAGGGAAATCTCAAAACAACCCATGTCATAAAAGATTTTTTCACATACGCCAGCTTCTAGGGAGAAATCATAGGATAACCAATATAACTCAACAGACAGGCTTAGAGAAATATGAAGGTAGATATCTGTAGAAAATTCTAACCCAGATGAAGAAAAGAACAAAAGATATGCAACAAGTTTAAGGCTTTTACATAATTGCATTAAAAGAGTTAATCCTACACCGTATGCAGATGACACAAAGGTATAACATCTCTCAATAAGAATTATGTTAAAAGATAAACACCACGTACCCACAAACAAGAATTGGTAGTTTTATAGCAACAATAGTGATAGCCTGGTAATGAACAAAACTCTCTTTAATGCTACAATTGAGTTTGACTTTGAGAATGATTCAAAAGCTGAGGCAAAAATTGCTTCTTCCTTGGCACCTGTTAGATACGCCCACTCTCATATTGGGTGTAAGAACATGTAATGTAAGACACAAATGAGGAATGCCCATAGTCTCCTCTTAATTATATAACACACAGGTTTTAGTTATGTTTAAAATTTTCTATAAGAAGCTCACGTAAGTAGTATGTTAGTTACAAAGTAAACACCACTCTCAAATTAGACTAAGGAAACTACACAAGTTTAGACCAAAGCATTATCGGATGAGGTTGGATAACAACGTTTTTGCATGAAGAATTAAAGAACATGAGACATAAACAAAACAAAAATAGCTACATCATCTACACCTTATAGCAGAACATTAAACATTATTAAAAAAGAAGACAATGAAATCTTAAGGAAGAAATAAAAACTTAACTTTCATGTGGTTGATTGTCGAGAAGGGCAAAATCACGCGTCTGGCAATAAGCGGGGCAAAATTACGTTCCGACGATGGGATAAGTGTTAAGGACGATGGGGTGAGTGTGAGTGAGAGCATACTTAGAATTGGATACAGATTCACAACGACGGGGTGAGAGAAAACTTAAGGATTTTAGACAGATTGAGTGAGAATGAAGGAGGAGGAGAAGTCTTCTTTTAGTTATCTTGAAACGATGTTGTTTTATTAACGCTAACATGTTTGATCAGTGGGGGTTATTTGATACGTGACAATGCCACATCAACCAAGATAACAGTGAGACTAATGTCGGATTAAAATTAAAAAACTAAAGTTTGAGTATTTTATTGATATTTTTTAAAGTTTAGACTATAATTAAAAATTGAAAAAAGTTTGAGTTTGTTTAGTAATTAACCCTAAATGTAAAGATTAAGAATAAAGATTAATTGTACTAGACATAATAATTATCTTTAATATATTGGTATATTATAAATCTTAAAAGCTCAAGAGTATAAATATTGGTGTTTAATTAGAGACATATACCTTCTTTTAATATTGTATATGAAGTGAGTGTTATTACAAGCATGTTACCAGAGTGTAAAAAAAAGTCAACAAATTCTAGTGCACAAGGCTTACCGCTTTACGAGTGTATGAGAGATGGATATCAATTATACTCAACATTCCTTTTGTATTTATCTTTTTGTAATTATTTAGTGCGAACATATTTATTGCATCTTATAGTTTATCTAATAAATTGGTATTAAAATAGTTGAAATCTGAAAAGAAGAAAAAAGGCACTCAGCAAAAAGAAGGCTTTATTAAAAGTTCAAATTTAAGATGATAAACTTGTCGAAAAGATTACCTGTAAGATTATCCTCTAAATTCGTAAAGATAAAAGATAATTCATTAAAAATATGTCTTAAAGTATTATAAAGATAAGATGGGTCCTCCAAAAGGAATTGAAACTGAAAAGAGAATACCCAACCCAACATTGTCTACAACAATAATTGAAGTCATGGAAATTGAGTAACTAAAATAGAATCTTGTAAAAAAGGCTCAATATTGTCTACATTAATAGTTAAAGTTATCGAACAAAAATTTAAATTGGTAAAATAAAATACTTAAAGTTTAAAAGATTCAATCGATATTAGACAGTTATAAAATTGAAGAATTTAAAAATGATTAAAAATGGTTGATAAGTATCAAAAAAATTTAAAATTTAATTAAAAAGAAAATATTAAATGAAAAACAATTATTTTAATTTAATTTATAAAACTAATAAATTGGCATATAAAAATTTCATTTGCACTTGTTTAATACAAAGCTTATATTGTTTATGCAAGGTATTGTAATTATTTATAAGGTAGAATTAAAAGTTGATGATCTTATTAGTCAGGTGAGAAAATAAATTTTTAGAATAATTAAAATTAATATTGTATCCTCGTCAAATTTTAATTTAATATTGTATACTCGTCAAAATTTACTTTATTTTTCAGTTAATTACATCGAACTTTGATAGTTATTGTCAAGGAGAACAGGAGGTTAGCGACGAAATCGAATCTACTTGTTAGCCGACGAGTCCCAAAGGAAGCATAATGAGCATTCATCGTATACATCTACATCGACAGCATATACCTAGGTTCTAAAACCTGGGATAGGACACTGATTTACCTAGACCAGGGATATGAAATTGCGACCCATCCAAACGGCCTAAACTGGGCCCCTGTTTTAACCTGTGAAGTATTCTCCAAGCAAAAGCCTCCCTCGCCTTGCAAAGTTTGTTCCTCTTAAACCCTGGCATTTAGGGTTTTAAGTTCTCGCGCAACATTCTAAAACCCATGGCCTCTGGTTTAATCTCATTCTAAGTGATTTAGGATCTTAACGGATGGCCTTGTCCCGGTTCTCACCGTGCGCGACCGTGGCGGTTGCTGCGGCTGTCGCGTCTTTTTCCGGTCAACAAATCGGCGCTTATGCCGACGGACCCTTTCGTTTCAACTCCCTCTTTTCCTCCTCTCCCTCGGCGGATTCTTCAGCACCGAAACAACCGGATAGAAGTGCAAATCCGAGGCCCGAAGAAGACGAGCCAAAGGGAGCGGGAATGGATCCGGAGGCGCTGGAGAGAGGTGCTAGAGCTCTTCGCGAAATCAACAGCTCGCCTAATGCCAAACTGGTTGCTTTCAAATCCCTTTCTTCGACTGCAACTAGGTTTGGTTAGGAAATGGTGGTGTATGAAATGAGACTTGTGAAATTGAAACTGTTTACTGGTTTAGCAAAGATGTTAAGAATTTGTTTAGGTCATGGAGTTTGAGGCTATTTGCAGTTGGATTTAATTTGTTGACGCGCATTCATGGCGGTTTCAGGTTTTTGACCTAATGAGGAGACAGGAACAAACTAGACAAGCAGAGGTGGCAGCTGAGAAAGCACATTATGAAGCAATTCAATCTCAAGCTGACATTGTGAGTGATTCGTGGATGTTTGTTCAAACATTGCTTTGTTTCACTCTCGTTATTCATTTCGCATGAGGTGATTTGAAGTGATGGACAAGTTGCTCTCAACTTTCTGAATGCAGATCACTTGTCAATTGTGGCAATGTTGTATACGAGATACATTTTTCTTATGTCTTGCTGATTATTCGTATTTTGGTTAATTTTTTGTACATATCTTTTGGCAGGACAGGCAACGAAAATTGGCCGAAGAGCAAAGAAACCTACTGCAGCAACAAGCACAGACAAAGGCACAAATGCTGCGTCAGGAGGATGAGTTGGCAAGAAAGAGGATGCAGGTTTGTGTTGACTACTTTTTTGTTGCTCAGCATATGATGGAACTTCTTTGGTTGTAAATAATGGGATAATAATAACATAAACTGTTTTTGGGAATCAAAACTGACAGAGTAGTCTGATATTTCTAAACATTCTGAAGCTCATGAATAGTTTTATGCACAAGAGAAGTACTGCCCAATCTCTGATTGTTGTTTATAATTGCAGACAGATCATGAAGCACAGAGACGGCACAATGTTGAATTAGT
Organism: Erythroxylum brevipes; assembly: GCA_027479065.1. Taxonomy (NCBI): domain Eukaryota; kingdom Viridiplantae; phylum Streptophyta; class Magnoliopsida; order Malpighiales; family Erythroxylaceae; genus Erythroxylum; species Erythroxylum brevipes. Next base: position 48,024,979 of record JANIHY010000208.1, read on the forward strand.
TAAGATGCAAGAGGAGTCTTCTATAAGAAAAGAACAAGCTAGACGAGCTTCTGAGGAGCAAATTCAAGCTCAACAACGTCAGACTGAAAAGGAGAGAGCTGAAATAGAACGTGAGACAATAAGAGTAAAAGCCATGGCGGAGGCAGAAGGCCGGGCACATGAGGCAAAGTTGACTGAGGAACACAATAGGAGAATGCTAATGGAACGAGTAAATGGCGAAAAAGAAAAATGGCTAGCTGCAATTAATACAACTTTTAGTCACATTGAAGGTAAATGGCTGTATAGCATATTTTTTTATTCATGAATTTTTTAAATAAACAGCTGGCCTATTTGTTTATATAAGTAGTATGTGCATTGAAACTAGTTAGCATAAAATTTCGTTGTCACACTATGAATCATTAAGCTTGATATTTAAAGAAAATAATATTAATTTGTAATAATTTTTGATGAAGCTGCTTGATACTATTTGCTGTGTCGTTCGGCTGATATTGTATGCTTGGATGTTAGGCTTTTTCCTAAGTAAAATATTTGATAGATATGTAGTTGCATGATTATATGATGTCCCACATAGACTCATTTAAATAAAGTCCTTATCCATTTTTATACTGATTGTAGTAATTTTCAATTGGTGAAGAATTTTCAACGTAAACTTATGGATAGCATCATGCATTGATTAATTGGTTTTCCAGGTGGTTTTAGGACTCTACTGACTGATAGAAACAAGTTGATAATGACTATTGGTGGAGCTACTGCATTAGCAGCTGGAGTTTATACAACTAGGTGTGTGATTTTTTCTTGGTGCATTTTTCTCTGTTTTCAGCATGTGACATATGGAGTTGCTAGCATATATTCTTTCTTTGGGTAGATAGCTCTGTCATATATGAATTTTGATGGGAAGGTTGATTGTGATATAACTACACCTCTTCCAGAACAGCCTTTTTTACCTAAAGACCATCAACACCTGTGTCTCTTCTTTCCAAAATGCCATAGTGATCACCTATCTTTTTTGCCTATATGAAAGTATTTGGTAATGCAATGATTTAATAGAATAAATTTGTTGCATTGGAGAAGTGGATACTAGGTTTTCTGTTCATTGAGGCTTTAGAATCTGTTAGTAGTGAGCCTTCTGATGAGAGTTATTAAGTGTCATTGATACTGTTTTCTGTGTTTGCAGAGAAGGTGCTAGAGTTACCTGGGGATATATCAACAGAATATTGGGCCAACCATCACTGATCAGAGAATCTTCTATTGCTAGGAATCCATTGTCTGGAATTATATCTCAAGCAAGGAACCAATTTATGAAATATGGCACAGCAGCTGGGGCAGCAGCTTTGGCTCATAAAAATGGCTTCAAAGGTATCATTCTTCATCCATCATTACAAAAGAGAATAGAGCATCTTGCCAGAGCTACAGCAAACACTAAAAGCCACCAGGCACCCTTCCGCAATATGTTGTTTTATGGGCCTCCCGGTACAGGCAAAACCATGGTTGCAAGAGAAATAGCTAGAAAATCGGTATAGTTTCTTCTCATTGGTGTATTCCTTAGTAATTGCTGTGTGTTACACTTATTTGTTATCACGCTGAGGGAAATTTAAAAATTGGGGGATAATTGAACTTGTTTAGTTTCCACTTCTAAGACAATGCTGGTACACCGATGCTTATCGAACAGGTTACTACTGGCACAGATTTGCAACATGAAAATTTAGATAACAATTGGGATTAAATACAGTGATGTCTGGCACGGATGGATACAGTTCCGTAAATAAGAAATAAGGAGGCCAATTTTACATAATGTGCAGCAGTTATGACTTGATGTGAACATGTTGACGGCTTAATATTTGAGTAGTTCATGTATGTTTAATCTCTGACCTCTGGATTTCCCTTTCCAGGGATTAGATTATGCTATGATGACAGGAGGAGATGTTGCACCACTCGGCGCACAAGCTGTTACAAAAATCCATGAAATTTTTGATTGGGCAAAGAAGTCGCAGAAAGGTTTATTGCTTTTCATTGACGAGGCTGATGCATTTTTGAGCGAGTAAGTTGACATTATATGGCTTGGCGCGTTTCACTAATTTAGACTAATGAGCATGACAGTGGCCAAATTGGTCTGAGTAGTAGGCTGCAACAGCACAATTTTTCTTTAAGACTATCCTTTTGGATCAGAAAAGTTGTTTGTCAAGTACGTTGATATTTTTCCAATGAACTTGGTGCAGGCGTAATAGCACACACATGAGTGAAGCTCAACGAAGTGCTCTTAATGCATTGCTCTTTCGAACTGGCGATCAATCAAGGGACATAGTTCTTGTCCTTGCCACGAACAGACCGGGAGATCTTGACAGTGCTATAACTGATAGGATCGACGAAGTGATTGAATTCCCACTTCCAGGGGAAGACGAACGTTTCAAATTGCTCAACCTGTATTTGCGCAAGTACCTGTCCAAGGACACTGAAGATGATTCCAGCTGGCGCTCTGTGTATAAAAAGAAGCCCCAAAAGATTACTGTAAAAGATGTTTCTGAAGATGTGATCAAGGAGGCTGCTAAAAAGACAGAAGGGTTCTCAGGTCGTGAGATTGCCAAACTCATGGCCAGCGTTCAGGCAGCAGTTTATGCTCGCCCTGACTGCGTCTTGGATTCCGAGCTCTTTAGGGAGGTTGTAGATTACAAGGTTGCAGAGCATCACCAACGTATGAAACTAGCTGAGGAAGGTGGTCATCCACAGCCAGTTTAATTCGAGAAACATTATTTTCAACATTAGATTGCCAGATCTCTCCGAGTATGGAAGTGGGATTTTTTTTGTTTTCTCAACTTGCGTATTAGTTATGTCATATTTATCTCCGCCACTTAAAAGTTTGTTCCTTGAAAAACTGAAAGGAGAAAATAGGGTTTTGCAAGAGAATTTTGAATCAATTCTTTGCCCAAACAAATTAAGAGGGCCAATGCTTCAGAGGTGCTACCACATTGTGTTCAAGCTTCTTTATTTCAAATTCACAATTAAAGTATTCAGCCTAGAAAAAATAAATACTATATATTTAAATCACTTCTACGAAAAAGAATTTTCCATCTAAGTTCTTATGAAATTTCAAATTTGTGTGGTTTAAATTAATTTGTCTATTTTTGGTAAAGCCAGCTAAAAATGAAGCATATATAATTAAAAGAATTATTTTTTCAAAAAAAGAGAGTGATAATTCATATTTGATAGAATATTCATTTCTTATATCTGCTGATTGGTGATTGAGAATGTCTTGGTGTTAGACTTCTAAATTGTAATAGCATAATAGTGTAGACTTTTGGTTAGTTGAAATGATGAAACAAGGCAAAAATTTGCTGAGTAGGCAAAAAAAAAAAAAAAAGGCATTATCAATGAGTTAGCATACATTAATATACAATGATGGAAATCTTCGATGAGATGCAAGATTAAATATGAGATCAAAAAATAGTTTGAGATGGACCTTGAGTTGAAAATTAGTCGGATCATCTGCATGAGGGAGATATGTGAGAGTTTTAAAAACTTATTGTATACTCAAATAGAAGGATCATGATTAATGAAATTGACATGTGTAAGCATTGGATCCAACCTGCGTGCTTAAAAGACTTTGAACTTTAATGACTCATCATCGATGAATAGAGATCAATAAGAGATCTTAGATAATATGATAGATAAAATCTCACTAGATATGCATAAGTTCTAAGGGATAAAAACTACATAGGAGGATAACATAGTGAAGTTCTTTATGGATATGAATATATCTTTTTTAATTAAATGTAATATCTTATCATGTTAGTTGGGATGTATCTAAATCCTATAAGATATTGTCATATTTAGACAAGAATGTAATCCAATTTGTTGGTGTGACATAATCTAATAAGGATAAAGATGATCTAGTTATTTTAGTTTATTTAAGATTCTGAATTGTAAAGCTAGAGGTGCCTATAGATAGCTTATTTGAGCCTTGTCGCGTAATAGAGAAAGATGGGAAGGGAACATATTAAGAGAATTCATTCCTTTATATACTTTTGGGAAAATCATAAAGGTTGGTCTTTACTAGAACTTTTGAGTATTTATTGTTGTCTATGCTTATTTAATACTTTTGTAACATTCTTATTCAAGTGTGAGAGTTAAACATTGCAAAGGTTGTGAAGCATTCGAGAACAAGATTTTATTAGTCAACGATTACATGAAAAGGTTAAGTCTTGTTTAAATAGACCTAAGTGACACTGCGGTGTAAATGAGTATGGCGAATTTAGTGTAAGCTTAATGTTTAGAAAAACTTTTGTAACAACTGGTGTAACTCCCCACATTAGAGGGTTAAAATATTGAGGAATTAGCAATGCATGATATGCTTTGCATATTTAAGTATTCACTTATAAGTGAATATGTATCTTTTTTTGACACATACAAATATTTGTACATGCATGCATTAACAATTCCGGGTATAGTTGGTTTTTAAATGTGATTAAAATGAAACTTTTGGGTTTTTATGTGTTGAGAATTTATTTGGAGCTTATTATTATTATTACGAAATTTTGGTAAATTTTAGGAATTTTATTGAAAATGTGAGGTGTTTTAGACTAGGAAAAATATTGAAATAAGAGACAAATAGAAGTATGACAATTATATTATAAATTAATTGACAAATGGACAAATTATGAAGTGACAAATGGATAAATCATGTGTGATATGTGGACTTATAGCTAAGAGACAAATGATGACATATCTAGTGGACAAGTGGAAGACATGCAATGAAGACATGTATTAAAGCACTAATGAAACACCTAAGCTTTAGGAATGCAGCTCCTTTTTTTGATTTCATCGAAAATCATCTTCCTTCTTGCTTTGCTATCACCAAAACTCATTATTTGCTCTAAGACAAGTAAGTTTTATGCATGTTCTAACGTTTTAAATGGATGCATATGTGAATGGTGTATATTTTCATGCTTGTGAATTGCTGCATGAGTAAATGGTGTTGATGCATGTGTGGGTGGTGAAAGAAGAAGGAAATTCAATGATATGATAACCAAAATGTAGGGTTATAGTCATTGAAATATGTTATATGCAGTATTTTATTGAATATACTTCTGTATTTAGGGCATAACTTGATCTATGAGTATCCAAATTGGATGGAGTTTGATTTAGAGTAAACTAGAGACATAAAACTACATTTTTCATGAACGAATAAAATTTGAAATATGTCCTTAATAGTCTAGAAATTTGGCTTGAAGTTAAAATTGGTGTTCTGTCGAGGTATGAAAACAGTATGTGAAATTTTGATTATAACTAGCAAGATACTGAACTAAAATGCATGATATTGGTATCATATACTTTCAAGACATCGAGGAACATTTGATTAGTGGAATATTTTGCCTAAAAATCCCATTGTCGAGGTCAAAATAGTCATGCAAATCAGACTCGAAATCTGTTTAAAAAAATTTGGAAAAAATTGATAAGGTTATGATTGATTTTATGAAAAACAAATTGGTTTGCGAATGAGTTGAGATGATATGGAAGTGAACGTAAGGGTAGTTTCGGTTATGTATAGAATGAATAAACTAAGAAAGTAGTAAAGTGTACGTGCAGAAAATGTGGTAAACAAATGTTGAAGATGATGAATAATGGTGAAAAATTTACGATTTTGGTATTTGTACTTAATCTTGTATTTTGAGTTGTTTTAGAGTAAGGTGAGTTGGAATGGGAGTGGAAATGTAGAAAATATAAGTTAAAAATGGAGTAGAATGAATAAATCAGTAGGAAGAATAGTGAAACAGTTTGCAGCTTCGGTGATGAAGCAAGAAACCTGCGTTTTAAGGAGAGAAGAGAAGAGTAGTTGCACCTGAAGGTTTTCCCAAAACCGAACTGTGTTGATTCTTTTAGCCACGACTTTGTCATTCGACCACCAAATGACATGAGACTTAAACCAATAGATTCCTAACACATTGTTCTACCACTTCATAAAAATTGGTAGCTTTTTGAATTGTTTGAAAAGGATTGATTGGATGAAAGTGAGGAAATGTGTTGAAATGTTATAAATTGGAAAATTTTCATTAAACATGCTTCGGTATTGTGATTATATCTTGATATGTAGGTTTTCAAATGAGTTGATTTTTAATTCAAATTAAACTTGAGACAAATGTCTACAACTTTCTTGAAAAAGTCGAATTTTAATTATGTCTCTAAGACTTTCGAAATTGGCAGGATATTGAATATTGACTTAGGCTGTAGCACTACTAAGGACTAAAATCATGTCCTGTGTTTATTGATTAAACTATATTGATGTAGGCCGAATTAGACTGAGGTGTCTTCACCAAAGTTGTAACTTATTCTCTTAACTTTAAATTGGTATAAAGTTTGTAATTTTTGGATATTGGAATTGAGATTTATGAGGTGTACAACTTGAAGGCATGATCATGCATTAGTCAAAATTTCAAATGTACACAATATGTGATATTTAGGACATAACTCATTGAATAATAAACCAAGTTGTATGATCTTGGTATCATTAAAAACTTAAGACATAGAGGAACAATTGTCTAGAAGAGAGTGTCACAGAAATACATTGTTTTCTTGATCTTATTGATTAGACAAAGTTAAACCGAATGAGATGCTTCCAGCAAAAGTTGGAATAGTAATTGAGTGTGCGAATTTTGGAACTTTTGAAGTACAATTGATGTTTACATCAATTTAGTAAGAACATATATCCAAGAATTTGTCATGAACATGCATCATACTTATTCAGTATACATAAATGAAATTTTAATCATGCACAATAGTAATTTATATATGTGTTAAATATTATAAAGGAACGCATAGAGTGACCACTTTCAGATATTGTCGGGACTTCGAGGTGATAAACAATAAGGGAGCTTTGGTGAGTAATCTTAGATGGTCATACCTTACTTTGTTCTGCTTATTGAAATTGATTTATGTCGATTGCGTTTTAAATTTCGGACAATGATTGTCCGAAGCGTTTGATGCATGATTATATCATTGGAAGTACTACTTGCTTGTGAATATGATTGACTATTTGCTTTGTATATGAAATGACTAAAATGACTTTATTTTGTTTTAAAACAGTTAAGTCCTAGTTGAGAGTAAATAGGCATGCCTGTAGTTGCTCCTGTGATACTTCGGTATCAAGACTTCAATGTCTCTTGTGACACTTCAGTGTCGAGACTTCGGTCTCTCCTGTATAAATCTTGTTACTTGTTTCTGTAAATGGCTTAGCAGTCATCTGATTTTATGTTCTGATATATGTTTGATTTTGAGATAAACAAAAATGCGTTCTGATTCTGAAGGGTTTATACCCTCTTGGGATATTTAGTTTTGTTAACTATAAAATCTGTTCTGAAATGCATTATGTTTGATTTATTGTTTAAATAATTTGTTAATGCATGGTTATGCTATTACATGATTCAATATGATGAGGTATCACTTTATATATAGATCAATTATTATTCACTAAGCTATATGCTTAGCACTGTAGATTTGTCCCGTGTAGGTTCAGAATAAGGATTATAAAGACTGGGACGAGTCAACCACAATGATCAACAAAGTCTGAGTCTTGTTTTGATAAAAATGTATTTTGAGTATATTTTGGCTTGTTTATAAAATGTATGATTCCGAATTGTTGTAATAACTATGTTTCAAACTAGTTTCTGTTTTTGGAACAAATTTTTATTAAGATAATGTGATATAATGTATGTCTGTTTAAGATTATGGAAATGCATGTATGAAATGTTTCGTATGTTTTGTATTTTGTAGGTTTTGTATGTGTAGCAATTGCAATATCCTCCCAGGGGGTATATATAGGTGTCACAACTGGTATCAAATTCAAAATATCGATAAGGCAAGAGACAACAATTTGATAGAGTGTGTTAACAGATAGGCACAAATCTAATAATTGAACCATCAAATAATGAAATTATTTAATGCATAAAAGGATTCTAGGTTTGAGATAACGATCCTAAGGCACGCCATTGCAATGTAGGATATTGGGCGTGTTGAAGACTCTTTGGTGAAATTATGAGAGCCTTAAGTTTTTTATTGTAAAAAGAATGCCAAGAAGCTCAAAAAATTTTTGGGACATGAAGTGATACTTTGCAGTGACAAAAGTATCCAATTTAGAGAAAGTGTTGATCATGAGTACATATATGGTGGAGTATGCAAAGCTATGGTGAAGAACGAGAACTTTCAATGACATTAGTGCGGGTAGACTTCTCATTGACACTTGAGAGAAGATGAAGGAGCTAACAGATCAGTTTCTCCCAACTAATACTTCGTGGCTCGTGAGGGAAGATTTAAAGAGATTAAAGCAAGATGACTTGATGTAGAAGTATGTGAGAAAATTAACATCTTTGACATTGTAAATGCAAAATATGATTAAGACAAGTCATTAATAATGTAATCTCATAATGATAAAGGTAGTCTAGTTAATTTACTTCAATTAGAATTTTAAATTATAAAGCTAGAAGATAAATAACTTATTTGAGTCTTTCTCGAAGAGATAGAGAAAAGAGGATCACATTAAAAAAAGTCTTTGTCTACTAAATTCTTTGTATACTTTTTTAAAAAAATAAATGGTAGTTCATCATAATTCTTAAGCATTTGTTATTGTCTATAATTATTTAATACTTTCGTCGTATTCTTGCCTGGGTTAAGAATCAGATGATCGCATAGTAACGCGTGGTTCGGAAAGGGCGTTAGGAGATGCCTCTGCATTGAATGTGGAGCCAAACCCGCTTCCGGAACCAAAAAGCTATGACAAACCGCTGCCAGCAATAGTCTCATCATACGACACGTGGTAGAAACGCAGGAAGAGGCGTCCCCTACTGTCGCCACGTTAATCCTCCTAATGCCACGTGGATCCCATCTAACTGTTTCTCACCGGTCGTTATTTCTTCTTCATTCCACTCTTGACGCTTCTTCTTTCTATTCACAGCACAAAGAACAAAACTGATCAAGGACAGTCGAAAACACTTTTATCCGTTTGACAGAGAGATGGAGAAGAGAAAAGTGGCCACAGTTGTAGCGGTGGCGGTGATTGTTTGGACGGCGGTGTTGGTGGAGGAGTGCTGGTGTTGGAGTAGTAGCATCGGCGGGGATGTGGTGGCAAATGCGGAGAAGAAAGTGAATGTGGGGGCAGAGAAAGTGAAGGAATGCGCGGCAGAAGCCATGCAAAACGCCAAGGAGAAAGGCGAGTCCTTTTCTGATTGGGCCCGTGGAAAGTCCTCCGAGTGAGTAAATTACTCGTATCAGAATTCCCTCTCTGTTTCTATTATCATATTGTTTTTGGGGATTCAAATGACTTTCTTCCGTAATCAGGAACAATGTTATTATCATGATATTGGACGTCAACATTCGTGTAATTATGAAAGTATTTACTAATGTAGAGTGATGAGAATGGAAATTAGTTTACTTCATGTTTTGTTATATTAAGAAAGAGAAGAAGAAACAGAAGTAGCTATTTAACTTATGGTTAAGAAGGGTGTTAGTTTAGAAGTCTCCAAGTTTATAACATTTGGTTGAGAAGAGTGTTACTTTGAATATCAGAATATGGTGGCCTAGAAAATGATTAATTGCATATTTTGTAACTCGTTCTATTCATATTGTTTGATGATAGAAAAATAAATTATCTATTCTGCTATTTTGAGTGTTAAGATGTCGCCCCATATGCTGAATTCTAAAGTTCTCCTTAACGGGTTTTACTATTATAAAAAATGAACCTGTCATTAGCTTGGTTTATAGATTAACGTGTAAGTGAGTGGGCTGAACTGCAGGACTTAAAATAGGCTACTTAAACATGAGATCTATCTGACGTTTCCATGAGATCTCTTTCAAACCAGTACCGATTTGTTAATTCTTAGTTCAAAAGATATGTATCTATTGTAATAGAGGATCAAGCTGTTTGCTATCTTATTCTACCAAAACAAGAGAAAAATATTTACTTTGATTATAGAAATTCAGTCAGACTTCCATTATTAAGTTATTGATGAATATCTCTCTCTTAAAGAAGAAATGGAGAATATTTCGTATAGCTTGAACAAGGGACATATTAATGTCTAGACCTTTTTCTGTTTGAGTATCATTAAGGTGAAGCTGACCCTTTTTTTTGTTTTTTCCCTGCTAATTGATTGCGTCCCTCATACTATTCAATGCATGTTTTCTAAACAATAGTACTGCATTATCAAAGGCCCTAAATTTTAATGGGACAATTTATATACTTGCTGATGGAGCTCTGAATAATGTTGTGTTGGTGGCCAAAGTGGACTTGGGTTTAGCCAAGAGAGGAGAGAGGCAGCTCAAATTATGATGGATAGAGCTGGGAGTGCTGCAACAAAAACTGCAGATAAAATGGATTCTGTTGCATCCGGTGATCATTTATTGCCCTCATTTTACGTTATGGTAATTTAGTACGGTCCTTATATTAGAAATGTAATATTCTTGTGAATCAATTCTTTCCTACCAGAATCATCAAGGTATGCTTCTGAAAAGGCCGCAGATGCAGTCAACCTAGTGCACCAAAAGGTTGGTGACCTGAAGGAGTTTGCGTCGGGGTTGGGGGTTGAGGCTATGGGAATGGCCTTCGATAGAGCTAGTGATGCAAAAGAAATTATGACAGATGCAATAGAATATGGAAAAGATAAAGAAACAGATGTCTATGAGGGAGCTAAAAAGAAGTTGAAAATGGTGAAAGACGTGGCTTCGGATGGGGCTGCTGAGGTAAAAGACAGAATGGACGGAGCAATGAGTTACGGGAAAGATACAGCGGCTAATTCTTATGATGAAGCAAAAGAGAAGCTGAACATTGCTAAGGACATGACTTCAGATAAAGCAGGTAATCTTAAAGACACAATGACTGGAGCAGTGGGTTATGGGAAAAACAAAGTGGTTGACGCATATGGTGAAGTTAACGAGAAACTGAATGTAGGTACAGGCATGGCTTCAGAAAAAGCTGATGATATCAAAGAGAGAGCCGCTGGAGTGATGAGATATGGGAGAAATAATGCGGCTGATGCCTATATTGAAGCCAAAGAGAAGCTGAATGCTGCTACAGATGTGGCTTCAGATAAAACAGCTGATGTCGCAGACAGAGTTGCTGGAACTATGGGCTATGGTAGAAATAAAGTTGCTAATGCATATGATGAAACCAAGTATAAGTTGATGAATTCGGCTTCGGATATAGTATATGATGTTAAAAATCAAATGGCAGGAGAAGCGGAAAACAGAAAAAATAGAGCGAGGAATGCCTATAACATGGCCTCTGAGAAGGCAGTTGATGCCCAAGAGGCAATGGACGAAGCAATGGATTATGGTAGGGAGAAAGCATCTGATGCCTATGATGAAACTAAGCAGAAAATTAACATGGCAGTTAATATAGCTTCTGGAAAAGCTAGAGATGTGAAAGATAAACTGTCTAGTTCAACTGGTAGTGGTGCAGATGATGCAGCAGAAGCTTTTGATCGAGCTATGCACAATGTTGGGGAGGGTTACGAATCTGCAAAGGGAAGCGTGAGTGATCAGGCCAGAGCTAGCTATGAAGTTGCCAAGGAGAAGATGTCAAAGACAACTAGTGATCTCGGAGATGCGATGAGAAAGGCTACTGCAGAACTCTGAATCTAACTTCAAATTTCGGTACATTAGTTCATCTGTGAGTCACTGACATTTCCCCTGGCTTCAGTTCCTTTTTCATACAGTTGTTTTATTGCACTTTCTGTTTTCAATTATCCTTTGATCAATGTCGAGCCCTTTCTGATTTAGGGTAAAATGGGATTCAAATCCATTTCGATTTCCCTATTTTCTTGTTTACTTCTGAATCTATGGAAGAATAAACCTCGTGAGCCTAGCAATAACAAGGTCAAGTTATCAAATTATATGGCTAACAAAGTTATTTTTTTGGCATTACTATTGCAAGGTGCAACAGTATTTTGTGTTTATGATATCCGATACCAAATTTTCCTCTAGGTAAAATCATTTTATGAAACCACCTTACTATGAAATATCATGGACATGATGTCCACAATGAACTAGTAATCTAATCTTTGCTTCGTTCAGTTAGGATACTTCACTGCATCATGCATACTTCTTCAAATTGAGGGCTACGTTTGTCTATCGGAACTATTTCTAGTAATGATAAACTTCGAGTAAGGTCTTAGCTAGACATAAATAGCTGTAGCAAGATATTGTTTCCAGTTTAGAGTACTTGGATCTTCTATGTTCCAGACTCTCCAATACAGGGTTACAGGAAGTTGGCTTACAAATTGAGTCCACCTTCTCATGCAAACCTACAACTGCATCCTTCTCCTGTTATCTGAAATTCAAGGCAAGGATTTCATGTTAATCACATAACCGTGTATAGGTTGGTATGTCAATGCCTACAAATTCTCGCATGCAAATGGATTAACCACTAGGCTAAAATGTTCTCAATACTTTTGTTTCACCTCAATTACTTTTTCAACCTATGATAACAACTTAATTTATAGCCTTAACCAACAAAATTGGTGTTTTGTCTAACACCAATAGTATTAACAACAAAACGACGTGTGTACTAAATGTCAATATATAATAATCGTAGTAAACTTAGTAATTTTAATTTAGATTGTCATTTTTGGTTGAATTTAAAGTTTGAAGATTGTAAAAGTGAACTGATATCAAATAGAACTAGGAATATTTTTGTACCCATTAACCATATGGACTTCTTTCATTTTAAAAAACTGATATGTTTGCATATTCCTATGATTCCTTAACCTTATTTCGTTCAGACCTATTAATTTTCCCTATCAACTGCCAATTTTGTGAAGACTGTTCCTATTTAAGATTAATAGAAAAATGGTGAGTTTCGATTTCTGGATCAATCCCTCAGAACTTCAAACATTACGTGAAAAACTGAAGTTCATGATGGCCATTATAAACTCTCCTGTTGGATTCTTCATGGCATTAATAAGAACCTGAGAACCTGGGAAGTGGAATCATAGAATGAAAACATCAATACTCAGTTGTTTTTTCATGTCTCAGAACTTGAAAGTGAAAACGGAGTGTCAGTTATGTGCTTTAAATTAAAGTAACTGTAGAAAATATTTCTATGATTGGTATGTTTCGATCATTGGTTGCTTTTCAGAAAGGACGTGTTAGGCCCCGAATCACTTAAATCAGATTTTAGGATACCCATCTGATCAAGTCTGTCTTTTGATTTGCAAAGTAACCAGGAATGAACTTGGAACTCGAAATTGAAGTCCATATGAAGCCATAGGTAATGGCAAGTTAACTTTGAGCTAGAGAACATACAATCTTTATTTGTCTTCTTGTAAATATCATACCAAACAATCATTTTCCGCCATCAAAATCATGAGCCACATGAAGAAACATTGAGTATAACTTCCTAATTGTAAACCCTCCAAACCAAGGAACAGGAAAAGGCATGTGTAGAGGTGGTGGCGCCTCATATTTCACTATCATGCTTTAATTACATCCCGTTTGCTCCGGCTTTGTTTTACTGGGAATTAAAATGACATTGTGGTTAAGTTCAAGGAATCTAAAATGCCATCATTGATTGAGAGGGCCATATTTACAAAATTGAAAATTATAAGAAGAATGTGAAAGAAATAATAAATATACGACACATAAGTGGGAAGTCTAAGATTAAAACTTTCTTTACTTTTCGTAAGAAAAAAGGAGAGAGTATCTTTCTCAATTTCCTATTTTGTTGTCATATTTGTATCAAGAATGGAACAGAAAAACTGAGAGATCAAGCATGCATCACTTAAAAAAATGACAAATTCATGGGATTTTGATGACTATGAATGGTTTAGAAGACTGCATTACAATGTATGTAGGATATTAAAACTAGTGGACTTTGATAGAAATTAGTGATGAGTGAGAAATTTCTAGTTGTCTTGGTTATGCAGATTGTAGTCTAATTCTTGACTTAATATGCCTTCCAACCTATGAACAGTGCCTTACAAGGGTTCAAATTTCTTCAACTTGCTTCTTCTTCATTGCCTGCTTGTTGTTGTGCATCCAAACCTTGAAAACTTTTCTTTTAACACCCAATTGAGAGCAAAACTGTTGCACCTCATTTTCATTCTGTTTCTGGATCTTCCACTCCAATTTCTCTGCAAATTCCATCATTTTTTCCTTCTGTTCTTGACTGAATTTCGTTCTGAACCTCTTCTTTGACGATGAAGACGGATGGATTGATGCTTGCACTTGCAAGTTCGACTGGAATATGTCGAGATCTTCACTTGATGACTCCGCTGCAGCTCCTCCGAAGGTCATCATTATTGGTGCAGTCGGAGTTGTTCCAAGATATTGTCTTAGATGCTGGTGAAAAGAAGTTTGTGGTTGAGGGAGTGAAGTGCTGACTTGCTGATGATGAAGATGATGATGAGGTAGGGCAGTTATTTGGCTATTATTTTTATGGTGAGAATTAGCTAAATAGTTTGGCGCTCCATCGATCTCTTTTCTGTGAAAATTCCTATGGCATCCGCAAGCTGCGCATCTCAAAGATTCAGGTTTGCCCTCCTCACCACTGGCCATAAATTCTCCGCATCCATCTACGACATGTCCTCCCATAGTTGCAGCATGGTTCTTTAAACATTCCCGATAACTAATCGCTGTTGTCGTCAATGTTGATGGCGGAGATCTTGAAATCGATCTACTTGGAGTCGGGTCTGCGTTGATTGCACTTGTGGTAACAGTTGTAGCTGACTCTGGTACAGGTATTGGATCTGTGGATTGGTCAGTATCTCTTGTTGTCTTCTGAGATTGATGAAGAATATGACCTTGTTGGTCAAGGATTTGAGTTGTAGCACTTTGATGATCTTTTCTTCTTTCTGATAAACCTGGAACTATAGATGCAGAAGGGACTTTGGAGGGGGAATCTCTATTCATTGGATTGTAGAACAAAGAGCCTGGCATACCTGCTTTATCTTGGCCTCTCAGTGCCATGAAACTGGATTCAGTATTTATCTAAAGTCTTGAATCTACCAAACCCTTCTTTCTACTGCATCATTGCCGTCGTTTTCCTTGATTTCAACAGAGAAACTATAAGTTCCCGCGTGTGATATTCTTAGCCCTAATTCAGGCCATCTTATCAAACAACAAGCTTGATCAAAGAGCTAATCAGTCGGTCACTCTGAAGGGTACTCTCTTAACTATAGCATTGATCTTGACGTATATGGGTACAAAAGCCAACAACCCATGTCACTAATCTCAGCCTTATGCCTGTAGAGATAAGCAAGTGATTGAGCAGTACATGGGCAAATGATTAGATGACCTAGAGGAGATTAATACCAGGAGGAGCCCAGGACTTATATTTAAGAAAAATTAAATGAACAGAAAGATCTTGAAATCCCAAGTTTCAAAATGAAAGCTTCGTGGACCCCTGCTAGATTTAACTAGCTATGAACCTATGACTTACCTTGATAATTTGATCAACTGCACTGTAGATTTGATGTTAAAAAGCTGTAAATACCACAAGGCCCATATCTGCAGTCGATGTAAACATAGCAATTAGGGTTGAGATTTTAAGGCTTAATCTTAGCAGAAAAGTGAGATGGAGGATTGCTTCCTATATCCCATCCAATGCCATAGAATGCAATCAAAGGAACAGGTGTGTTTGGTTTTGTGGGCTTTGTACGAATAAACATTGAATAGTCACAAAGACACTGACGACACTCCTACAGAAGAAGGTACTCTTGCAGAACAACCGACAAGGTCATGTTAGTTCTCTCCCGTAGCCTGCACACTGGTCCAGCTCCTAATTATTGCCTCTCATCCCCACTTTGGGGCTTGTTTGGTGTTATCTCCAACCTCTCCGATCCGATCTCCTTTAACCTCATAAGAAACCGCTTAAGGACATGTGTTTACTGAAGAGATGACCAGCTAGCGCAGAAGGGTTAGGATTTGACGTTTGCTTTGTTTGGAATCTTCCAGCAACCTTAAGCCTAATACTAAGCTTGGCTTAGTATTGGGTTGTTGGATCCCAATAACAGAAACCCTGAACTAGGGTTTAAGGTTTTAACACAAAGATAATCAGTGAGAGGGGAAAGAAGGTGGCTCCTTTTCCTTGTGGGGGTCACAAAAAGGGTTAGTGCAAGGAAATGGTCGTAGGTCCACAGCACAGTAATTGTCCTCTTAAACCTGTCAGATTCTATCTCTTTAGTCTTTACTCGAGGCCTTTTTTGCGTTTGTGCGCCTGCTCATGTAATTCCTGCAACTCCACTCTTTCTCCTAAGCAATGACTTTGGTTTCCCATCTTTTTCATTACACTTGATGCCTATGTGCTTACCACTATCGGCATCTCCTCTCTCTGTCTTACACTGTCGCACATTATTGTTTCTGATCTTAATTTGGCTGCTTTTATGGTACAGTGACTCTCTCTAACGTTAGCCACTACCATTGAAAATAGAATATTCCAAGTTCACTGTATTACATATATTTTCTTGTTTTTCCTTTCGGTACTCTTTTCTCAGCTGGGACCAATTCTACTCCGTCAAAAGATGCAAAAACCTAACTGAATTTTCAATTGAGTAAAAGATAAGGTCTTGACCCGCCCTTTAATTAATGGCTCTTTCTGTCGTTTCTTTCCCTTCACAAGAGTCTCTTGAGAACTGTGGTTATGGCAACTGTCTCAACAAAGTTGACCGTATGATAAAATAATGTTCAACAGAGTCACCACTATGTTACTGATGAAATATTAGGTCCCACGTTTTAGCTGCTCTAATAATGTGTATTTACAACTCTGTAGGAATTCGGCTTCTTTATTTTTGGGTTAGGACTAGGAGTACTTAACAGTTTGCTTAGTGTCTTATCAGAAAAGACTCTTGCATGCTTAATAATGAGCTGCTCTGCGACAAGGGTTTAATCAAGGGTTGGGAATACCTGGTTCCTAGCGTTTTTTTTTTTTTTTTTAATAATCGAAGTGAAATGTTGATAAAGGTTGATAGTACGACGTTTCGATCAATTTGATGCTTTGAAAGTAACCTCTCTTTTTTTTTTTTTTTTTTTGTAAATCATCCGGTTTTCGGCACCACATGAGTGTTCGACTAATCCGGACTCGTCACGGAAGCTCGCACAAAGCGGTAAATGGCTGGCCACGAGAAACGTTCCATTCTCATAGGTGGGAGTCGAATTCCCAACCACATGGTTAAAAGGCAGAGGCGAGCTACCACCATGCCATCCCTCGTGGTTTCTTTGAAAGTAACTTAGCTAATGGTAAACAATCTGATATTACTACCAGAAACTTATCTATTTATCTTTAGGATTTAAGTGGTGGTAAAAGAACATACGCCAAGGTTTTGCTCTTCCCTGTATGCCAAATGTCGACTTTTGCTTCCCATATGCACGCCTCTCTTCTTCTCATGATTTCAATTTTTCAACACTTAACCTCATTAGTTAGTATATTAGGAATATGATTGAATAGCTCGTGAGCGACTCAAAGCTGTACTACTTAATATTCTAGATTATCTACTGTGACTTGCTTAAATGTGTTAAATAAAATTCCCAGTGGTGATTGTGGGAACAATTTCCAAGTATTTAATGAATAATTAATTGATTATGGATATCAATGATTAAGCCAATTTGGAATATACAACGTGGCATGCCCATCAATTGCCAATTACCATATTATACAAGTAATACATGTTTGAAAATGGCTCAAGGTTTGGTCTCACATAAAACGTTTGGGGTTTACGAAGCAGCAATGTCATATTTTGAATAAAGGTGTATGTATTGTGCCTGAATACTGATACATTGGAATTGTGTTTAAGTTCCATTATTAGTTGGATAAAAATTTGAATCCTACAGGAAACCAGCCGTAGCTAAAAG
This sequence comes from Erythroxylum brevipes, assembly GCA_027479065.1. Lineage (NCBI taxonomy): Eukaryota > Viridiplantae > Streptophyta > Magnoliopsida > Malpighiales > Erythroxylaceae > Erythroxylum > Erythroxylum brevipes. The sequence goes on from JANIHY010000208.1 coordinate 48,042,802, forward strand.
AATAGTGTAATCTTGCCCGTAGGGCGTAGCTCAGTTAGTTCTGGAGGGGTAGATTTGCTTCAAGGTGTATAGTTCGAATCCCATGGTCTGCAGTGTGGGAGCAACATTCTTGAGTCCCTTGTGGACTTTGAGGGTGGGCTCCTTGTAGGCCTGTGGATAGTTCACCTCCCCCTTAGCGGACCGCTGAATACCTAATTTATATCCTCCCAGTTATTTCGTCGGGCCGGAATGTGGGAGACCTTTTGGGTTGGGGATCAACCTTTTGCTCTAAAAGAATAGTGTAATCTCTAAAATTGACCTGTTGGAGTTATGGTAGCCACATATGTTTCTTTTGGTGAATAACTTTTTGTGTGTCAGATGTAAAGAGCAAAAATGCATTCCAACAGGGCGATGAAATCTTGAATTGCAATTGCCACGCATATTAAATATATACTTGTTCTTTTACCTGTTGATTATAATAAAAGGTGGAGACATGCCAAACTTAAAAAAACATTTTCATTAGATCAAATTTTTTATTCAAATTATTGACGAATTATTGAGTGCATTTGTTGGCTTATTCGATAATTACTCGAAAGATAATGATTACAAGTCCCTAAAAAAATCGATTCTAGTATATATACTTTTCAAATTCGTTTTATTCTATGTATGTAAATATTGTATCACTTTATGTATATGCAAGTTGTATCATCCTACATATATTTTATTGGGTTGGTTATATGATTTTTTTTTTTGTGTGGGTATGAATTAGAAAGTTCATAGCAGAATATATACATTTTTAGGAGTGTATTGGATGAACATGGTTTGAACACGATCATGTATTAAGGCATGTTCTTTAGAAATTAAAGACAAAAACACAGGTAAGAAAATAGGTGAATTAAAGCGCAAGTTGAATGAGAGAGGGACTTTAAAGAGAACATCAATTGAAATATGCGTTTGTGTCTATGTTCCTCGTTAAAAAAAGTTGTAGAGAAGTAGTGGAGCACATGACTTAAAACATGAGTGTGTATGTGCTCATGCTTCTTATTAAAAGAAAAAAGTAAAACATGATCATATCTCAAACCTTGTCTGTAATGAAATATTTTATTTAAAAATTGTGCTTTCAGAATAATTATATATTGAAAGGACTCTAGCTCGTGTTAGAGTTGTGTTTCCAAGTGTCTGATGACCATTCTCACATCAAAGAGGAGATAATTGGTGTTGAAGACATAACTATTGTGTTATTGGCTTATGGCCAACAAAGACAAGATACTAGTGAAAGCTCTCAAGGTGAAAAGCTCTCTATAAGTGGAGATCAAGATGGTAGGAGAAAGCTGAAGTGACTTATCTGAGAGGAGTTATAAATATAAACTTTATAGAAGATGAATACTTTATGCTTTACATGATTTACAAGAGTTACATTTATAGGAGAATACAGTCAATAGGTATTTAAAGAAAACACAATATTAGCCTAATGCCTAGGAGAGTTACACGCCATTTCCTCAATTAGAGAAGTAATTAAGGAAATATATTAAAGGTAGATAATAATTAGGAATTATCCTTTACAAACTTAAGGGTAAAAAGACAGTCTGGTTCAATAAATGTGAGCAAACTGTGCATATTAGGAAGGACATATCCCAAACAAGAAGTAGACGAAAGGAAGACTGATGATTCATCAAGGTGAGTTAAAATAGTTTAGAATAGATATTTAGATTGCAATAATATAAATATGGTCTATATGTTAATAAATAATTGAAGGATTCATAAATTCTAGATTCAGGATGCTTAGATCATATGACACCAAAAGAGAATTTAGTTTATGTCACGCGTGCAACAGCTTTGGCTTTAACAAGATGTTTAATGGTGTTGTTAGGACATTACATTATATTAGGAAAGTACTAGATTGATGGAGAATTTGATCTTTTTTCGGGTAACTTACATGTGAATGGTTTTGTCTATAAAATTAATAAAGACAATATTAGAGTGGTTAAGGGTGCATTGAATGTTATAATAGCCATAATTGACAGGAAAAACAATAGACTAATGTGGAATACAATTGTTAGATGGACAAGTAGCTTCAGTAGAATCAGAGGAAGATAATACTACATTGTTGGCACATATGATTGAACCATCTTGGTGAGTGAGAATCAATAAAATTTCATTAGAAAAACTCATTAAAGGGTGTCAAAAACTGTAAGTTAAACCTAAAAATGTTTTATGTTCTTGATAAATAGTTTAAGGAGACATTTAAGACATGAAAGTACAAAATTGAATGAATTTTAAATTATATGTATATCAATGTATATGATCTTACTAGAGAGTTATTGTTAAGTAGATCTTTTACCTTTATCAATAATTTTTCTGAGAAAATTCTAAGTATACTTTATAAAGTATAAATATGAGGTCTTTACAAAGTTCAAGGCGTGAAAGGCAGAGGCAAAGAATTAGATAAACAAAAAGACCAAGTACTTGAGATCATAGAACAAAATTAAGCACGCAAACACAATTTCAAAAATTTTATGAGGATATGACATTTAGATGCATTACACAATTTGTAAAACTCTAAAGTAGAATGATGTTTAAGAGACAATGAAGTGATCTATAACTAAAAAGTTTAAGTTCTTAAGAATAAATGTAGGGTTCCTTAAATTTTTTAGGGTAAACAATGAAGATGACGTGTTACCTCATCAATATATCACATGTACTTTATTGGATGGAGGAGCAGTGAATGAGGTGGACAGAGAATGAGGTAGATTTTTTTGAATTTGATGATTTTTGGTTATCTCGCATATGTACTAATTTCGGTGATGAGAGGTGTAAATTGGATCCAAAGAAAAACAAGTACATCTTTATTAGCTGTGCAAACTATGTTAAGGGAAATTAGTCTTAAGACTCTGTATCAAAGAAGATGGTTAAATAGTGGGGATATAGTATTTAATAAGTAATATATGTTGAAGAAAATGTATTGATATGATATGCCAAATCAATAAAGAGCAGTACTAGTTTAAAGGTTATATAAGCGGAATTGAAAATTTTTGAAGTAGATGTTAGAGATACTGGAAATTTTGGTTTAGTAGATAGAAGAACTATGTTAGGTGGAGAGTAGTATTATAGTATAATCATATATAGAACGAGAAACATAATTAGACTTCTAAATAGATATAGTTGTGAAGACTTAGTATCTTTCACACTTATTATTAGTAACGAGGATCTAATTACCTTTTAAGAGACTATAGTTAGTCAAGATAAAGATTGATTATAGGAGCTACAATGGAGAAACGAGTCTTTGCATATGAACCAGACAACGGAACTAGTGAAGCTCCTTAAAACCTATAGGATGCAAGTGAATATGCATACTGAAGCCAACAATATTAGAAAAAGAAGAAAAATATTTCAAAGATTCGACTATTATGAAAAAGATATGTACAATAAAAGGAGATTGATTATGATAAGCTTTCTCTTTTGTAGGTAACATGCATTAGATTGGTGTAGCAACAATAAATGTTTCAGGCTTTATCTGGGCATTAACTAATATGTGCATGATCT
>JANIHY010000208.1:48056956-48067334 GCA_027479065.1 Erythroxylum brevipes
ATTATAAATAACATGGTATAATATTTCGTTAAAATGCATATTAAAATTTTGACTATATTTTACAAAACATTTTCAAAAACAAAGGCAAAACTTTTTGGCTACGTTTTTAGAAACATAGCTAAAATAATTTGGTTACGTTTCCAAAAATTTAGTTAATAATTTTTAGCTACAAACACTAACTGTAGCTAAAAGGTATTAATAACGATTTCAAAAAATGCCGCTGATAGTTTTTTTTTTGTTACTAAAAGAAAGTGTAGGAAAAAGTTGTTAGTGACGAATATAGAAAAATGTTGTCTATAGTTTTCAGCTTTAAGGATTTGACGAAATTTTTCGTGACGAACATAAATCGTCGCTAATTACTGTTAACGATGATTTTGGCACTTATTGACATTTTTTTTTTTTTGTAGCCAACTGTAGTTTCTATTGTAGTAACTCAAAATAATTGAAACTTATTAAAATTGTTTGTTTTCTTGTATTTCTTTTTTCTTACTAGGAGTCTTGCTGCATATTTTTCTTCAACATTTTGTCTCATAATAAAATCACAAGTGTCTCTTTGGATCGTGTAAAAGTATGTCGTCCTAAAAGATTAAAATATAAATGATAAATATGCAAATATAAAAGAATGGATTCAAACAATCTAAAATGTATTATCACTGACCTAATAGAGAAATTACAGGAGAGAAGCATGGCATTGAAAAATTGCCATATCATTACATAGTTTATTTCTCAAACAATTCTTGATGATTTATTTACTTCTCAACTTTACAACAAACAAACAATCGCAGCTTTACAACGCAAACATTCCTTTCGGGTCTCGGCCAACCTTAATCAAGTGCAGAATTTCTATAGCACATTAAATGCCATACTAGTTAGTATATATGCAGTGCTTAGGAGAGATCGATTTGCTGAAGTTCTTTGCTACTGTTCAGTTGTGTCCTTAATTCTAAAAAGAACAAACGGTAAAGTCCAATTTTCTTTTTTTCACCAAAGAAAGAAACGCCAAGTCGCTTTAGTTTTCAAGGTTTTTGTCAAATTGAAAGTTCTCATTGTACTAAAAGAAACAAGAATCTTATAATCACTTCATGGCTAACCACTCGCTAACAAAAGAGACAAAGTAAAAGTTATTTTTGGAGGTTGGCGTTTTCCTAGCACAAGAATCGAACGAACACATGGCAAAGCTGAAGTTTTCTTTGATGGGTCTCAGCTCTTTAATTTAGTCACATCATCTTCTGCACGCTTGTGGATACTCCGATAGATTTTGTGGAATCCAACTAAAAGCTTTAACAGATCTTTTAGGCAGAAATTCCTTGAAGGTTTTCCTTATCTCTTTAACAGGTTTGAAGACCAAGTCAAGGGAGGAAAGAAAGGGTTCTTAAAGCGTTATTGTGCTTCTTTGAACAATGAAAAGGTGGTTGTGCTCTACCATATATACACAAGAACAGAATTTTAATCCTCAACCATAAGTGGTCGTTTAAATAAGGCTTTTCTTTTTCGGTATAGTAGAAGCAATAAGAAATAATTATAATTTTATTTATCTCTATCTAGGTTTGTCAGGCTAATCTTTGAATATCTGCTCTGTTAGTTGAAAGGAAGACATGATCAAACATTTGAGATTATGTGATCAAACATTTGAGATTATGTGTAAAATTATGTCGTATAATTGCCCAAACCTTTTTTTTTTCTTTCATTTTAAAATTTTCTTTTAAGCAGAAGTTACCGTAGATCAATCAGGGTTGAGGTTCGAGGTTTAAGTCTCCATCAGGATAGGACGTTCATGTCACACAAGAAGAACCTTTGTAACTTACATTTTGCTTGTCAATTGATATACTTCAATTCTAATGAACTTTGTGGATCACTCCACTGATTATTAGGTGATTACTGATAAGTGTTCATTTATATTAGGATAAATGTATACATTATACCTACAATATTGTAGCTTAGTCATGGAGTGAATTTGATCATTAAATCAATTTTTATGAATTTTAACAAAGGATATGCAAGTTTTTTTTTAATTTCTCAAACTTGTTATAATTTACAAACTTTATGAACTCAAATTTTGGTGATGTAAGAAGAAAATAATATCTTTTAATTTCTCGAACTCATAATAAAATTACCATTTTTATGAACTTAAATTGTATTGAATAAGGTAGAGTTTAAATTTGTATTTAATCTCTTAATCCTCCTAACATAGTCTGCCTTTCATCAATCATAAAAACGCTACATTATCATTTATAAAACAAAAAGTGTCCATTTCAAACAATCAATCATCAACTTGACACTAGACTGAGAAGATTAGACGCACTACCACGGAAGTTAAGCCAATTGTACAAAATTGGCTTTTAAGTAGTTCTTACACCTGTACCGATAATGTTTCAACTTTCACGTAAAAGCAACAGTTTATGGTGCGTGGCCCACTTTGAGCGTAGGTAAAGAGAGCACTACAGTAATGGGAGATAGCTCCCTTCCTCGTTCAATAGCAGCCTATGATCTGACCAATCCCCACTATTCAGGTTTCCTTCCAAATTTTGATAGTTACTTTGACGAAAACTTGCGTTGGCGCTACATTTCAACTATGGGGTGTGATGTGTTTGTCCATAAATCTTATGTACTTATCTAACACAGGAAATAAAGTTATGTATCGACAAAGAGAAAACGACTAATTATTTATTGGGTACTTCTCTTCTTCATTTTCAAATTTCTTCTCGGTTAAGTACATCTCATTTTACTTGGATGGTGGAGCAAATACTATTTCATCCCCTGATGGAATGATCGTTAGACTTTTTTTTTGTCATTAGGGACAATTTTGTTTTTGTCTCATAAAATTGGATAATATTAATTACATTTTTAGTTTTTAAATAAATTATTGTTAAGTTGCGCAATTTAATCCAGATAAAGATAACAAAGTGACCTAATAAATGATCCAAATTAATGGGTTGAAGTCCGGATAAAAAATAGGTCCCAATTAGTATAGACCGAATTCATATCGGCCTTGTGATGGAGAAGCCCAATATAGAAGCTATATAAAGATTAAGGTTTTCTACAGTTGCTCATATCAATCATAAACATAAAGAATCCCTGACCCGTTACGGGAGCTTATGTATTAAGAAAACTGTAGAAAGACATAACTTGCGTTTCGGTGAGTACTTTCTACTAAAAGTCACGGGAGATTCGGAGACGTTTGGAGCTCGAATCGGCATCGACATCGAAATCAGATATGGAACCAAAATCTAGGTATTCCGTATTACCTTCATTTTTTATCCTTTCATGTAAATCCAAAATATGTAATAAAGCTTATACTATATATTACATGTGGTATCAAAGCGATTACATGATCGAATTGTCAGAAACGAAGGATTTTTGATTTTTCATCTCATTTGGTTTTCCTTCGTTTTTGATTTGTTTTTCAGTTTATATATATATATATATATAATTAAGTAAAAGTGGTATACGTAAGGTTAGTTACGAAAAAAAGGTCTAAAACAAGCCGAATAGAGTGAAAAACGGAGTCTCGAGTTGCCAAAAATCACCTCCAGCATCAAAGGGGCAGAAGTCATAGGGCGTATGCACGACTGTGCTACAATACACGCGGGGGTGTGCGTACTATTAGCGTGTGCGTCACGACGAGCTATGTCGCTCCAACCAGCAAGGGGCGCGAGTCGCGTGTACGCGTGCCTGACACGCGCCCATTCGAGACATCCACGTGTCGTCACTGATGGAGAACGTGTGTCAGCGCGTGCACGCGTTTGCACATGGTGTACGCGTGCTGCACACGCGCCCTACGCTGTGCTCGCGCGTGCCACACATGTGCAATCGACGTGCAAACGCTCTGATGTGGCTGTCCACGTCGACCGTATGATCTTGCTACAATAATTCACAAAAAAAGAACAAAACACAAAAATTTCAGATTTCCTGTAAGGATGCCTCGGGGTGTTTTGGGTTAGTTTCTGGGTCTGAGAAATTTATAAAGTAACTTTTTCTATTTTATGGATTTATTACATTAATAATAAATTAAAGTTTAACTCCAAAAAAACGAATTAAGGTATTTTGGATCCGATTTTGATTAAATTTTTATGTTTTGGACATCATATGAGGGAGATACATAAGACTCGTTTCTCGGGTCTCATGTTCAGTGTTCAGGATTGTATGATAATCAATCAGAAAAGGAATTGAGATATTCTGAAGCCATTTTTGAGTAAATTTTCGCGCAATGAATTTGTCATAAGGGAGATACATGAGGTTGTCTTGTCTTAGGAGGTCGGTTCAGTATTCGGTGATGCACGATAGTCACTCTACTGATATTTTTCTTTTATGAAAGTCTCAAATGAAATTTTATGAGAATGTCTTCAGCACGAGTGTGTGACAATGAGACTATGCATTCAGATTTTTGCATTTATTGATGATACATTATCATATATAGTATGCTCATAAAGAATTTGAGGATAACATAAAGATGTAATCCTTGTGTTTGCTGACTTATTGAGTGTTGATGAGAATGTAGTCACCAAAGTGGCCTTTCATGTTAGAATTTTGAATTGTTCTGCTTGCATGTTGGGGGATATCTCTGATTTTATGTTTGGTTATTATGTTCAAAGGTGTTGACCTTACATAACATTTTGAGATGTGCATAAAGGCATTAGATGGAGGAAATCTGTTGTTCAAGTGATCTATTCACCCATGGGTGGTAGTGTCATGAGAGTTGATGGTTTGTACTCTGATCGCTTTTATGTGTAGAAGTCTAATTACATATATTATGTATTCAGCCCAAAAATGTTTCATAATATGTGTGATCGGATTTTCAATAAAGGTACTATTCAATGGTTTTGGTATCGCTGTGTTAATTTAAAGAATATCATCATGAAGTCATCTTTTTGGTTAACAAAATTAGTGTCACCATTGAAACCCTATCCGGTTTCAAATTAAAGAATTGGACGGAGGATGTTTTGAAAGTTATGGAGATAGTTGTGGTTGATATGACCATACGAACGGACATGCCATCTTTACTTACATCCATGAGCTCGACAGCTCATAAAACAGATTATGAAGCCTATGATCGGTCTAACAGATTATATCTGATTACCATTAAGAAATTCAATCCTTACCATTTGTTTAGTGGACTTCTAGACACAGACATAGTGAAAGAGTTTTTTGATAATGTCTCCCAGAGGTACACAATCTTATCTGGTGTTGAGACAAGTGCCTTGATGAAAGTATTATGCTCCATAAAGTATAAATGGGAAAAGGGGAGTAATGGAGTACATGTCGAGAATAATTCATTTTCACAGTAGGTGAAGATATTAAGACTTCAATGCTTTGATATCCCATTGTGTTGTTGAGGTGGAGAAACTTAGGTTTTGTTACTCCTATAGTCCTCGAAGCAGCTTAAGGGAAAACAAAGATGAAGCCTGTTAAGTTCAAAGTAGAAAGTTCAAATCTTCTCCACATGCTGACATTGGTCAAACCAATTATGCTAAAGGTTCCAAGGACACAAAGAAACCAGTAGTATAAGGTTTGAAGGAAAGACTATGACCATCAGGTTATTCTTTGGCTTGTCAATTAAGAATCTAATTTGCGATAGTTGCATCAGGTATAAGTAGCTATTTAGTGGAACATCTGATCAAGGTGCTTCGACAATGCAGTAGTTCATATCTAGAATAATCAAATAAAGGGAAGGAGGAACTGATGGTTCACAGCAATAAAGAGGTGGAAGCAATATCTATAGGGGATGTATGTACTGAACTTTATAGTAAGGTTCATTTGATTTTTACACGACACATTTTATACGTGATCTTTTGATCAATTTTAGACATTAAAGGTTGACGTTTTGCATTTAATACTTGTTTAATGCAAAAAATAAAGGTACAACTTTCTTGTCATATGGTTTGTATAGAATGTGCCCCGAATTAGATATATACTTATTTTGTATCTTGCTAAACAAGGTATAAAGGACCTGATGAATTAGAAGTCATACATAGTGTGGCATAAAAGTTTAAGCCATATTTTCGGAGCTAGAGTTGAGAGATTGATCAAGATAAGCATTTCTCAATTCTAGATTAAGATGATCTGGGAACATGTACTGATCGTTGCAGGGGTAAGTTGACTAATAAGGATATTGAGGTCAACTCATGCTTATAACTTGTTAAGTTTGATACATAAAGACTTTGGTACACTTATACAATTGCATTGTGCAATTCTGAAAGTATTATGATATTTCTTGATGATTATTCCCATCAAAGTCATGTGTTCTTGCTTAAAGATTGAAGGTTGAGAACCAATTGGAAAAATTCATCAAGATAGTCAGATTTGAACGTGGAGGAGAATATCATGGAAAACATTATGTTTCAGGACTTTAAAAGGTCCGTTTGCTAGATATATGGAGTAGGTTAGAATAGTGACTTAGTTCATTATGTTGAATAGTTTTGAGCAAAATGGTGTGTTGTCGAAAGGCATAACTACACCCTAAAGGGCTTAAATAAGTCAATGCAGAGTAAGACTAATCTACCTAATTATCTAAAAGTTGAAAAACTCAGCCTTGCGCACATTTGTGTAAGGGGTTGCCCTCCTGAGGTAGGATAATCCTTATAAAGAAAGATTGTATGCTCGTTCCTCTCATTGCTAGTTACTAAAATATCTCAACCATTTTAGGGCTACAGATTTTACTATAGAGAAGGAGGGACCAGAATAGTGTAAAAAAACAACTAAGTTTATGAAATACCATGTCTATGATGATGGAGGGCCCCTTGACCCTTCGGATGATAGCAGGGCAGATACTACAATTATCACATACCCACTACTCATACAGTTAGATTTGGTGGATCTAGATCTTTGTACCATACCTGTATAGGAATAAGAACCCATACCAGTACACAAAGAGGTTTTTGAGGGTATAAGATCTAATACAGCTAAGTAAATCTACTAGATTGAGACAACCTACTATCCCATCTGATTATATAGTCTGTCAGGTGTACTGGACTATGTTATTAGACATATTACGGATCTATTTACTTTTATAGAAGTTATTTCTAGACCCAATGCGGATGTGTGGTGCGATGCGATGAATGACGAGATGTAAGCCATAAAGCATAGTAAGGTCTGGGAGCTAGTTGATTTGCATTAGGAACTGCAAACTTATCAGTTGTAAATAAAGTTTTTTAGACCTAAATGATTTCATGACAAAGTTTAACGGTTTATAGGCTTGCTCAATTGCCTAATGGTTTAGTTAGGTAAAAAGGTTGATTTTATGTTACCTTTTCTCTAATATTCTTGTAGGATACATTTTGAGTGATAAAGGCAACTGTAGCTTATGATGATATAGAGTTACATCAGATGGCTATCAAAATCACCTTCTTGAATAAAGACCTTTATGAAGTGGTCTATATGGTACAATCTCAAGGGTCCTAGGATCCATAAAGTATTGACATATTTTGTGAGTTATGCAGATCAATACATGGCTTACAATAAACCTGTTGAAAGTGATACCTTACATTTGATGAGGTTATAACCTCTTTCGGCTTCATGAAAAATAAAGTTAAAAAAGATGTTTGTATTATGAGGTCAAGAGGAGCAAATTTATTATGAGGTCAAGAGGAGCAAATTTATCTTCCTATTACTGTATGTGGATGATAAAATGCTCACATCAAATCACCTGACCATGTTGTATGCGGTTAAGCAACTTTTGGTCAAGAACCTTGACATAAAGGATCTTAGTATAGCATCTTCTATCCTAGGTATTCAGATTTAACGGGACAGTTCTCAACACTTATTAGACCTCTCAAAGAATGCATACATTAAGTATGTGTTACAAAGGTTTAATACGGTTGATAGTAAACCTGCCATAACATTTGTTTCTCACAGTGAGAGATAATCTTTGGTATAGTACCTAAAGAATAAAATGAAGGAAGAGATTATGAGGAATGTTTCGTATTATAGTACGGTAGTAGCCTGATGTATGCTCGGCTATGTACTAGATAGGATATTGCATTCACTGTTTGACTGTTTGGTCAATATCTAGGTAATCCAGTTATAGACCTTTGGAATGCAATCTAGTGAATGTTGAGATATTTGAAGGAATTAAGGATTATATGTTAACATATAGAAAAATCAACAGACTAAATCTCGTAGGGAATTCAGATCAAAATTTAACTATGTGCCTGGATGATTGAAAGTCCACTTAAGGTTATAGTTCAAGTTTGCTGATGGTACAATGTTGTAAAAGTGTGTCGAAGAGACACAGGTAACTTTCTTGACTAAGCATGTATAATACATGTTATGGGGCTGCTTCGCAGACAGTTTAGCTCAGAAATTTAAATTCTAAGTGGTTTGTGGTCCATTCAGTAGCTAGATCCATTTAATTTTATTGTGGTATTCTTCTTACAATGTTGTTTAATAACAACAAAAAATATCACAGGATTATAGCATTTAAAGATCAATTATTTAGTCATAAAGGTGTTGATATGAAAATGTGACATTAAGGTTTGGAGCATTTAAAGACTGAGAAATTGTGAGTCGATCCTTTAACTAAAGAACTTCACCCATTTGTGTTTGTGACATAAGTATACAGTATGGGTGTTTTGATGTCCTTAGACATTGTTAGTTAGGGGGATCGTTATGTTTACTCCATGTACATTTGTACATTTTAAAGTATTATGATAGTGTGATGGTTCATTGATAAAGATGATCATCGTTTACCTTTGGTAATACATGTCATCAAACATTGTCATAATATGTATGAAAGTCTTAAGATTTGTGTCGATCTTCAGCATTTGAAGGTCATTAGGCATATATATAGATTGACCTTGTGCCTATGTCATTTAGACTCATACAGTTTAGCATAGATATCTATAAAGTTTGACATGACATATGAAGATATAAGTTTTAAATCCTATAAAGTTCTCTAATGCAGTTTAGCATTCAGTTGGAGAACATAAAAATTTTTTCTAATGTAGTTTAGCATTTTGGTGAGAGAAAACAAGATTTCTTTAATGTAGTTTAACATAAAGTTGGAGAAATCGAGATCTACAAACGAAGATGATATAATTTAGATTATAAAGGTATCATCGTAGTTTGCCACACTCCATTTTTTCATTCATGTTAGTGAGGTATTAGGTATTCATGATTGTATTGAATCTGTGTCACACATGACAAATATATCTTATACTTTTTGATATCGAAAATTTTGCGGGACAGAATGATGGGCTTTCATTATCTTTGGATCAAATGTTTTGTTTTTAAAACTTAGTTGACTAATATAGTAACGTGGTTTAACCGAGTTTTTAAACTGTTTTTAAACTAGAGTCAACTGTAATTAATGCTTGTCTAAAGTGGAGATTGTTAGACTTTTTTGTCCTTAGGGACAATTTTGTCTTTGTCTCATAGAATTGGACAACATTAATTGCATTTTTTATTTTTAAATAAATTATCGGTTAAGTTGCACAATTTGATCTGGATAAAGATAATAAAATGACCCAATAAATTATCTAGATTAATGGATAGAAGTCTGGATAGAAAATGGATCCCAATTAGTATGGATCGGGTCCATATCGGCCTTGTAATGGGGAAGCTCGATATGGAAGTTATATAAAGATTAAGGTCTCCTGCAGTTACTCATATTAATCGTAAGCATAAGGAATCATTGACTCATTAGAGGACCTTATATATTGAAAAAACTATAAAAAGACCTAGCCCGCGTTTCAGTGAGCACTTTCCACTAAAGATCTTGGGAGATTCAGAGTCGTTTGGAGTTTGGAATCAACATCGAAATCAGAAATAGAACCGAAATTCAAGTATTTCACATTATCTTCATTTTTAATCCTTTCATACAAATCTGGGATACGTAATAAAGCTTATACTACGTATTACAATGATTTCTACTGAAAAATCTAAAATAAGATGTTATGATTAGAAAATTGCATTTTTAGGATCGATATTTGTATGTTCTATGACTAATAATAACATCTGACACTATATTAATTTAGCTTCAAAATTGAAATGGGCATCTTCCTAGTTAATAATTGTATTTTGCCATTATATTTATAAAAATAAAGCAAAAGGATAAAAATCATATTAAACAAATAAAGAGTATTTGTAATTGAAGTAAAATAAAATAAAAAGTATTTCAGTATTTAAAATCACATTAATAAGTTAAAAATATTATTAATTTTATTTTGTTAAAAATCATTTTATAGATTAGTTTAAGATAACAGACCCAAAACTTAATTGTGCCGTAACTAAATGGAATCGACTCTTTTGGTAGGCAAGATTGTTAACATTTTTGGCTCGATGAGCCACAGCAGTAGCATTGAACGTGGTTCAGCCGGAATCTGGCCAAACGTTGCGTTGCCGTTTGGATCCATCGATTGGCAACCTTCGATGATGATCTTCA